>JANHZT010008084.1:6148-26894 GCA_032468215.1 Stegonotus admiraltiensis | reverse complement strand
TAACCCCCTCTAATGTCTAAACTTGATTGTTTTAATTGGAATTTTAATTGGTATTGTTTATCGGGGGTTTTAAAG
Source organism: Stegonotus admiraltiensis (assembly GCA_032468215.1). NCBI lineage: Eukaryota > Metazoa > Chordata > Lepidosauria > Squamata > Colubridae > Stegonotus > Stegonotus admiraltiensis. The sequence continues at coordinate 26,819 of JANHZT010008084.1, read as the reverse complement.
TTATCGCCAAATTATTTAATATTTTTAATTGTTTTTAACATTTGCTATTTGTGTGTTTTTAGTTGGCTGTTCACCACCCTGAGTCCTGTGGGAGAAGGGCGGTATAGAAATTAAATAAAACAAAACAAACAAACAAACAAACAAACAAACAAACAAAAATAAAATGAAATGAAAATAAATAGAAGCAGCTTCCAATTTTTTTGCAGCAAATACAACTACAATGGGGTCCTTGGCGCTGTCTCAGTTTGCTTGTTTTTTGCAAACATTTCAAGACTCAAACTAGGTAACGGTATCATCATTATTGTCATGAGTTTACACTGATGATGTTTACCTAGTTTGGATAATGAAATGTCTGCAAAAAACAATCAAGCTCAGAGAGCACTGAGGATCTCACAGTTCAACCCCTGAAGCTACAAATATTCTCTTACAAATATAACTACAGTTACAAAATTACCTCTTACTCTAAGCTTTTTATTTTTTTCTAATCATCAAAGCTGTAAAACTTAAGTTCATTTTTTTTCTGTTTCATGCAAAAAGTCTATAAGGGGTTTTCAATGAGCAATAAACTTAGATATTGTCTTTTCCCTAGTCAAGGAAATTAGTTTGGCCTTCTTGGCAAGCTTCATCATTTTCTGTATACTGTATTTCTGAAGGCTGGAACCTTGTTTCTGATGTGAAGCTGAGATACCACATATTTGTGGTCATCTTTCTTACTGTTGAAATTCCTTTGAACGGGATTGGTTGCATTTTGGTAGCAATCTCTTTTTTTATAACTTCAATTCTTTGATATGGTTTAATCAGGGATGGGCAAATATTTTGCAATAGATTCTGTGAGAATCCAGTTCTGTTGGCTATTACGGTGGAGGGATTTTGGAAATCCATCATATCTGGATAGTAGCAGATTGAAAAAGGGTAGTGTGCAACCTTTGTCAACGTTTTAAAATTGGTCTCTAGTGTAAGGTGGGCTAGGAGCCTGTGGCATGTAATCATCTCACAGAGGGCTGCTTTCTTTCTTGAAGAACAAAATTTTGCAACCTAAGAATGGAAAGAGATGACCCTTTAAATTAAACCTGGTATGTTTTCAGGAGCATCACCTGAATGTTTGTGGGCAGCCCAGTAAACCTATCATGTGGCAGATGAAACATCCATGTTTTCTTTTTATATAACTAGTACTTGTTGGGACTGGAGAGCAATTTAATGCTCATTCCACAAAAAATAGCTGGAGGATTATTTTGCAACGTTTATTTGCCTAAAGAGCTCTGACCATTCAATTTTCAGATTTAGTTTTGTTTGTTTACATAGCTTCACTGATGGGATCTTCTTTTCATGCTTAGTTTTGTTGTTTTAACTTCTGAATCCTGTTCTCAGAAATGCACGTATTTGGGGAGGGTTTGTTTTCCATTTTATGTGAAGTTCCTAGAGGAGGCAATGTGGCTTCAGCTGAAAGAATGTCTGAACAGGGGAAATCACAATTATTCACTCTAAAATCTTTTAATAGGAGGTGCATTTATTTTTTTTTAAAAATTACTGCTTTGCTTTCTTCCCATAGTTATGATATTCCAGGTATTGAGGATGAGCTGGCAATGGAGTAGCTAAGATGTAGAATAAAGAATCAGAGATACAGCAGTCAGACTAGACTAAAGGTTGAAACTTGCTGATCCACTCTTTCTCCCACTTCACCTTTCCGTTCACTCCTTCAGCTGTAAGCTTGACTTGGGGGGATGGGATGACTTCAAAGCCTTCTTTAGAAACTGGCGTTTTCAACACTTTCCTGAAACGGTTTCTCTGTTGCAATTATTCTCTCTTGTCACGCCCATCGATGCTCTAGGCCAGTGATGGCTAACCTTTTTGCCATTGCGTGCCAGGGGGGAGGGGAATCATGCGCGTGCATGCCCACACCTATAATTCTATGCGCCCTGCCCCCATGCATGTGCACACGAAAAAAAAACCCCTCACCTCACTCCTGGCACGTGATGGCCCGGTAGGCCCATTTTTCTCTCTTACATGGCTCCAGAGCCTTTCTAGTCTGGGGAGGGCGAAAACAGCCTTCCCTACCCCCTGCCCCCCTGAGCTCCTCTAGAGGCTCTGGAGGCTGGGGACAGCAAAAAACAGGCCTTCCAGTCCCACTGAAAATTGGCAAACTAGATTTCTGGTGGGCCCAGAAGGCCCAAAAATCAGCCGGCCAGCACATGCATGTGTGCCGGAGCTGAGCTCTTGTGCCCATCTGTGGCACGCGTGTCATAGGTTCGCCATCACAGTTCTAGGTATCATTCCCTCAATCATAAATGTGGTTTCCCGGGTTTTCCAGTTTGGGTGCTCTTCAAACCTATCCCATTATTGCTGCCGTCTCTACTGCCATCTTTCCTTTATGTATCTTTGAACCCAGTCTAGATCTGGTATGTAAGCACATAGGCTGCAATTGCAGGAAAAGGCTAACAATTTCCTGCTTTGATGTTTCCTTGTTTTGTTTTTCTCTCTCCAGTTCTTAAATCATTGCCCCTTCCCAGGTTTTGTTTAAAAGTATGTTAGGGAACCCAGATAAAATTAGAGGAAGAAATGTGGCTTTTCTCAAACCTGCTGGCTGCTTGTAGTTTGAAGTTTTTTAAGCTATTACCATCTGGCAGATGGTACAGGATAATAAAAACAAGGACAAATAGGCTGAAAAACAGCTTCTATCCCAGGGCAGTAACTATATTGAATTCTACTGTATAGTGCAATATTAATGCAATATCGGTTTTTAATTCAGTTGTATAGAACGTGAAGGATGTGTGTTTGTATTTTATTTTTTTAATTATAACGTACACTGAAGACGGCATTTAATTTCGTTGTACGAGGTGCAAAGACAATAAAGTAAACTAAACTAAACTAGTTTGAAGAAATGTCATAAAGAAGTGTTGATAAAGGAAAATTAGAGGAAAATTGAATGCAGTGATGGGAATAGAACAGTTTTGCTCTGTAACTAGGATAGAGAAGATGATGATCCTACAGAATCCCAAATTGTGTTCCATTTGCCCTGGATGAAGTGGGCTGCATATCCTCAAGAGTCACTGGGAAGTGGTGAGGATGACTCATGACCAGCATCTCATAACCAGTTTTTCCTTCTCCTCCCACAGATCTGCATCCTTCTTTTTGGCAGTCTCTACATCCTGTGCTACTTCATCTTAACCTACTTCAAAAGGCACACAGACTTCACTACAGGTAACTGGGTAGGCGGGCAAATCAAAGCCATTTCTCCACTACCTGAATGGGCAGATTTCGGTGCCAAGAATTCTCAGCAAAGGCCAGATCTACTGGGAGCCAAAACTCATCCATCCAGGAGGTGTCTAGGTTTGGAAAAGCTGTTGTAGGTACATAGTTTCAGAAGGCAGTTTTATTTATTTGTTGGATTCCCAGCTTTGTTAGATGCTTTTTCTTCAGAAGTGTAAATTTTTCTCGTTTTTCCCAGGAGCAACAAACTTATGACGTGGGCTGGTTTGAGAGAGAGGGACTGGCCCAAAATCACCCAGGGAGTTGAAGATAGACTGGAACCTGTGTCTCCCCTTTGTCATTGCCAGTCCTGAACCACTATACTACACCACCACTGAAGTTGTGGAAGCCATGCAGGACATGGCTTTTTAGAGTTTAGAGGGAGACTGAAACTAGCAGTGTCCCTTGATTTTAAAATTTCCAAAATATGCGTCTTGCTCAATACTGCTCAATCAGCAGAGTTCACATTGCACAAAATGTTCTTGTTTAATACTGGGTTTGCTGAACAACCCACAACTTAAACTCACCAAGGTCTAAATACTACTGTGGCTGAATTCACATGCAGTATTTCATTATGTCAAAATTAGGCAAATTGCTTGATGACTTAGCGAGCACACTGTTATGCATGTCTTCAAAGTGAACATCTCTGCTGCAACAACATTTGCATTGGCAAAGGTTTGGCCTTTCTAGCAAACCTCTCTCAACTAGATGAACGCCAGAAAATCATTGGCTGGATTATTATTCCTACAGTTCCCAGAAGGAAAACCAGTCCCAGGTCAGCACTGTCGTAGCTGTAATTCTGATAGATCCAGGAGGGCATCAGACTGAGGAAGGTTGTACTGTCATAAAGTCTTGGATGCTTCTGCAACAGCCCAATTAATACATTAAGTTGTTCTCCTTTAGCAGATAACAACTTATTTGTTTGATCATGAACATCTCTGTCAGCCAGTGTGAAACTTGATGATCTTCCATAACTTTTCTCAACTGCCTTGTATGAACCTCAGAGCATCTATCTCAAACTTGCAAACTAAGCCAGCTGATTTTAGCAGGATTGGCAAATGTCCCTTTGCAACCACTTGGACTCTCTATAAATAGTTCACAAAGCAATGGATGAGTGGACTCTGTGGGCTCCTCCAGTTAGCTCCCTCAGGCTTCAACTCTTGAATAACTTCTATGCAGAATGCCTGCAAATGAAGCTTCTGGAGACAATACACCCTCTCTGCCCCAAATGGAAAGATTTCTTCCCCAGAGTTCTCCTGCTTTGCAACAGCGCTGAGGTATCTGCACCCAGTCCCTGTAGAAGGACTTTTTGTCTTTTAAATTAAAGTTTATTTGTGCTGTTGATAGCTTAGTTGCCTTGACAGCAGTTGGCCTAGGGAATTTAGCTCTTTTTCCAGCTTAGCAATTTTCCAACTGCTGGGCTTATAGTTTGATGCTAACACTTATTGGGCATAAGGAATATGAGGAAACAGTGGGACGTGGCTACTTTTAAGATCAATTTGCAGAGACAATCTGATTTTGCTCCTATACTGTAACAGAACATTTTTCCTAGATAGATAACTACAGCATAGGGATTCCCACAAAACCTTCCTTGTGCTACTCTAACCCTACACAATTGGACATCAGATTCATACGGAAATTTTTATGTGTGCAGTTCTAACCACCCAGTCTGTTGTCCTGTAGTTGGAGAGAGGCATCATTCACCACTGTTCCCTTAGGATACAGTATACAGAACGCAACTCCTGTATATCCTACTTCGTATTCTGAATTTCAAGGAAACCACCTTCTCTGAGGAGGGTTGAATTTATCTGCAGATGGCGGAGGAGAAAAAAAACTATATCCATCTCTTTGCGATAGTGAAGACAGAGTACCAGAAACTTACAGAGTTTTTCCCTAACCGAATTGAAGAGTAGATTCTGTCATCCCTGATCAACTAGCCTGTTTAAATTGATTGGACGAGTTTTTGTCTTCAGCTGCTTATTTTATAATTGATTATGCTGGACAAGAAGTAACTTCTACTAATCCTGGAGAATTCCTCTCCTAGCCAACTTTCTTCTGTGTTTCCACAGTATTTATACTGTATATTCCATTTTGCCCTTGCATAAAGTCATGGTTTTGCAGTGAGCTAGAGGGACATGTTGCACTAAAGCAGTGATGGCTAACCTTTTTGCCATTGCGTGCCAAAAGCGGGAGCGCAGGGGGGAGTCATGCGCGTGCATGCCCACACCCATAATTCTATGCGCCCCACTCATGTGCGTGACACCCTGCGTTCTCCACCCTTTTTGGCACACAATAGCACGGTAGGCCCCTTTTTTGCTCTCCCCTGGCTCCAGAGGCTCTCTAGGAGCCTGGAGAGGGCGCAAACAGCCTTCCCACCCCCCTGGGTGCCCTCCAGAGGCCAGAAATGGCCCATTTGCCAACTTCCAGTGGGACCAGAAGGCCTGTTTTTCGCCCTCCCCAAGCTCCAGAGCCTTTCTAGGAGCCTGGGGAGGGCGAAAACAGCCTTCCCCACCCTGCCAGAGGCCTCCCAGAGGCCAGAAACGGCCTGTTTGCCAATGTCCAGTCCTACCTATATGGCTCTTTGTGCCACAGGTTCACCATCACTGCACTAAAGTGTCCTGAGGTGGGTTTAAAGGTTGCCTTTGTTTCACTGGGATTCAAGCAGGTCTAATATAAAATGTTCTGTCACCAACATGGAATACGGTAAAGACTAAATGCCATCTTTATACTTCCTGTTAGGAATATTCCATGTATGTTGCAATTAAAAGTTTGTCACTGGATGACACAAATTCAGATCTCCACTCCCCCATGGTAGCGGGCGGTCATAGGAGAAGCTTAGAGTGATGACTAGTCTACTTCACTAGACTGGCAAAATGAACCTTAGATGTTATCTTGGATTCTTTGGCAGAAAAGTAGCTTTGGGCACTTATTATTACAACAGTAATAATAACACTTTTTTTCTATTCTTAGTTGATGAAGATGCTGCCGTCAATCGGATTGCGTAAGTTCCCTCTTTTTTCCTCTTAAGATATTCATAACTTCCCTTTCCCCTTCCTTCTTCCCACTTTTGTGTTTTCCTTTTTATCATTTTAGGACTATTTTTAAAAATTTGAAATATCCAATAAAAATGCATCTAAGGTGGATTTCAAATATGAGGAGGAATTTTGTATTATTCTTAGATCTGGGCATTAATGGTAGAGAATGTATTATAGGCAGGCCTAGACTGCCCTTCAGGCTTTCAAGAATCCCTGTCCTCTTCAGACATTGTTCTTCAGTGGTTTGATAGTAAGATGGGCAGCATATATGTTTAATAAATTAAAAAAATAGAAAAGGCATCCTTTTGCATATGTTTATATAAAAATAAAGCATGCATGCTTATTCTTCACACACACAAGGCATTCACGTGGCATGTTAAACATACCACATTATCTTACCTCCCCGTTAGAGGTTGCTTCTCATCCAGAAAGTTAGGTTTCAGTTGCCCACCAAGCCTGAAAGGACTGTCAGGTTCCTTTACTTGGGTCAATTTACTTGGGATAAATTAAAATTTGAAAGCCTTATTTATGACTTCAGGCTTTCCTTAACTGGAGCTGCTCTGAATTTTGATAAGATTCAAGTGAAAGAACTGGTCCAATAGAAGTGTGTGTGTATGAGAGAGAGGGAGGGGAGGGGAGGGGAGGGGAGAGAGAGGGAGAGACCCTCATCAAAGAAACTTTTTTGCTTCCTGTGTGAGGTGAACACAGCTGCTCTTTCCTTGTCACACTCAAGTGTCTTATCCTTCTCATCCTTTGAACATGGCGGACCAAGGAGATAGCGTCTTTCTATTTTGGGAAGAAAGTCGTAAATATGAGGAGTAGTCTGTGGCTTCACTGTGCAGCAAGCAGTGTCAGATGGATGTGGACAAGCATCTTTATCTTTTCTTTTGTGTCCTTTTGCTCAGGCTGTGGCTGTGCACCTTCACCCTGGCTGTGTCCCTGGGGGCAGTACTTCTGCTGCCCTTCTCCATCATTGGCAATGAAGTCTTGCTTTCCTTCCCTCAAAATTACTACATCCAGTGGTTGAACGGCTCCCTCATCCATGGTGAGCTCCCTGCAATGCTTCCTCTTTGGGCACAGAGGAGGGGGGCATCTGTTTCTGTGGGGAGAAGGAAGGAAACACACACACACACACCCGGCGAACTTTCATAATAAAACTTGAATATCAAGAGGGATTAGAACTCTCAGGCAAGTTGTAAAGCCTAATCTTAGCAGATGGTGGCACCGAGTTGACCTTGGTTGATCAGAAGGTCAGATCTAGTTGGTACATGGATAGGAGACCAAGGATGGTAAACTGGATTGGGACATCAGAAAAGCATTTGGGGACATAAGAAAGGAAAACCTCTTGTGTAATACTGCTAGTTGCCAGTCCTGAGAAGGCAGTTTCAATTCAAGGGGATCTTTTTCCCCTTTAAAAAAAGGAAAGAAAGCAAAATTAGCACCAAAATCTGCTTTCCCTCTTCAGAGTTCTCTGTGTCTCCCAAATCCTAGCTTCTCTCCTTCGAAAAATCCCACAACCGCCAACATTTGTGTTGGAGAAGCAAGACCCTGCAGGAAGAATCCTCTTAATTGTCTGGAATTGGCTCCTACTGAAATAAGCCACTTCAGAGCAGGGGCTGTTTAGGGAAAGAACATTGGTTTGAACTCTGTACCAAATGTGTGTGTACCCTTTCTCTAAAGGTGGCTGGGAGTTTCAGCTTTGAGGGGGCTCTAGGATCCAGCTTGGAGAGGAAATGGGTGTCCCCACCAGAGTTGGGCCCCTGAGGATTATCCCATGAATGGCCCAAATCAAGGAGGCTATCAGGAGTCCAACAGCAGGAGAGGGAGCAGGGATATGCCTCTGAGGAGCTGGAGCGGAGGCATAAGGGAATTTCTTTCCTTCTTTTCTGTTCCTAGGACTCTGGAATCTTGTCTTCCTCTTCTCCAACCTCTCCCTCGTCTTCCTCATGCCCTTTGCCTACTTCTTCACAGAGTCAGAAGGTTTTGCTGGATCAAAGAAGGTACCAACTGCCTCTTTTTATTTATTTTATTTACACACTCACACAAACAAACAAACACACACATATACATACGCTTGAATTCCTAGACAAAATAAAATTTAAGTGGGATATGAAAACTGGAAGGAATAAAAGAAAGAATAATAATAGAATAAGAGTAACTTCCAACTTTCTTCAATGCAGTTACAAATACAAAAAATAAAAATAACCCTTTGCTCTAAAATTTAGTAGTGTACAGTGTATCACAGTGTATCTCTATAATCATAAACAGTTCAAATCATCAAATCCCCCAAATTAAAATTTCCCTGCTTTCAGTTTCAAGCAAAAAAGTCCAAAAATGGTTTCCACCTAGAAACAAAATAATACCAGCTGCTTCTTGAAGGCTTCTTATCCTATTCCCAGCTCTGGAGCGGAAATAACTGCCCCCCTTTTCTCCCTCTGTGCAGGGGATCATGGCTCGGGTATATGAGACCTTTGTAGTACTGCTATTGCTAACCCTGTTGGTGCTGGGAATGGTCTGGGTCGCCTCTGCTATTTTGGACCAGAACGGAGCGAGCAGGGAAAGTCTCTATGGTGAGTTATGGTGGGGGAGGCTTTGCACCCCCTGTAGGGATGTACCTTCCACTACGAGGGGAGATTTGAGCCTTGGATAGCAGGGAGCTGTGAGGAGGGCCCTTGAAGACCCTTGAATCTACATTGCCAGGCACAGCACTGGTCTCTAGGTTGCCCAAACTTTAGCCAGCAAGCATAAACAATATTGTTCTTATCCCTCATCATCTCATCAGTGGAGCTGAGTTGTGAAGGAATTGTTTGGTCAGTTTGTTAGGCCAGTTTGGTCTAGCAGTTAAGATATTGGCCTAGGAACCAGTATACGGTGAGTTTCATCACTGTCTTAAGCATCAAAAATTGGCTGGGTGACTTTGGGTCAGTCACACTCTCTCAGCCCAACCCACCTCACAGGGGTGGTGGTGCTGTGGGGAAAATAGGAAAGAGTATTAGGAATGTTTGCTGGCTTGGGTTATTTATAAACAATAACGAAGGCAGGATACAAGTCAAAACAAATTAACTGGGTGCTTCCAACCCAAGGTTCTCCATGTAGACGAAAGACTCCGGTGAATAAACAATAAGCTTCTAATAGCCTAGCTCCCCTTGGTCGTGCCTCATGAAAACCAAGCAGTAAATGAAACACACGATTGGATGGTTGGTCAGCTGCAGATTCAGAAGAACTAGTTCTGCCTAGCAGTGATGTTTGAGATGAGAACAACTTATCGTATGATTTGCGGTGCATTGGAAATAGTTGCTGGATTGACAGAAAAGGGCCTTTTTCTTTCTTTGGTCAATTCAGAAATGCTTGAGAGCAAGAACCAGTGTAGTGGTTAAGGAGTTTTGGTAGAACAAGAGAGAGCCAAGTTTCTAGTTCCCCCTCAGCCACAAAAGCTCAGTGGGTGACTTACTTTGGGCGTGTCGTTCTTCCTCAGCCTAATCTACCTCACAGGATAGTTGAGGGGAAAAATAGGAGGAGGGAATGCCCAGAGCTGTGGTGGTGCAGTGGTTGAATGCAGTATCACAGGCTAAGTCACTGTTCACGCCAGCAGTTCGACTCAAGGTGGACTCAGCCTTCCATCCTTCTGAGGTCGGTAAAATGAAAACCCAGATTGTTGGGGGCAATAGGCTGACTCTGTAAACAGCTTAGAGAGGGCTGTAAAGCACTGTGAAGCTGTATATTAGGCTATTGCTATTGCTATTGCTATATGCCAGCGGTCACCAACTGGTGGTCCGTGAGAACATTTTGGTGATCCGCAGAAAAACTATTTGCATTTTTTATATTGCACTAAATCAGGGGTCCTCAAACTACGGCCCCTGGGAAGGATACGTGCAATGAACGTTTGTGTTGCTGCAGAGAGTCTCCCTCTTCAGGGTCTTTTTGTGCTGGTCGGAGGAGGGCAGAAATTCCAACTTGGGGTCTGCTTCAGCCTCCTGGGGTGGGGCTTTGGGCGAAGGCTGGAGGGAAGTGCCACTGGTGGTGAAGAGCCAGAGGACCTTGTTCCAGTTGGACTGCATCATGGCCTGGAACTGGCTGACCATCTCAGCCCTCTGAGCCTCCAGGCGCCTATACCTGGTGTTGCACTCCCGCAGGTCTTCCTTCTGCTTGGAAAGCCTATGCTCATAGACCTCAGTGAGGTGCTTCTACTGAGCCTCCTCCTCGGTCAGATTCAATTTGAACTGAGCTGTTTTGCCAACTCTTTCTCATGGTGGCTGCTTAGCTCCAACAATTGCTTCCTGTTGGGGCCCTAAGGAGCCCGGAGGGGAGGGGCTGGAAGGGGAGGGGTGAGTAGAGGCTGGAAAGGTGCCTCTTGACATGAGTGACATTGAGTTGGCCACGCCCACCAAGTCACATGACCACCTAGCCCCCCCACCCAGTCATTAGGCAGATCATATTAGTGATCTGCAGGATTTAAAATTATGAATTCAGTGATCCCTGAGGTCCAAAAAGTTGGTGACCCCTGCTATATACTACCTTCAGCTCCTGAGTAAAATCCATGATATAGATCTTAGAAGTAATAACTTGGGGTAAATGTAATCAGATGGCCCTTTTTCAATATTTTAATTCCTGCTTTCTGAGAGTCTCTGTTTTGTATTTAGTAGGATCTTCAGCTCAGTCCTGGGAAATCTAGGAGCCTTCAGATATGGCTGAATTCAGTTCCCAGCTTGCCCTTGTTCTTGGCTCTGATGATTGGGGACTGTTGGGTTTTGAAGTTCAGCAACATCCTTGACATTTCCTAGGCCTGGAAGTCCATGGTTTTTTTTCCTCCTGGGCTGTAACCTGATTGTATTCTTCTTTCTCCCACAGATCTCTGGGAGTACTACCTTCCCTACCTCTACTCCTGCATATCCTTGTTCGGTGTCCTTCTGCTCCTGTGTAAGTTTTCACTTCAGTCATGTCTGCTGTTTCAGAGTTTGGAACAGAGAAGGAGTTTTTTTATCATCTGCTGCATAGTTCTTTGAATTGTCAATACTGGTAACTGACAATGTCGGTTGTAGATGTGGTCTGTTGTAGAAGTATTACGGTTTCCTAGAGTGCTGGGTGTTCAGCTGGTCAGTTGAGACCCAGCACAGGAACTTTTTCTAACCACCTCTGTGTGCATATGGACTGCAACTCCCAGAATTCCTAGCCATATTCCTGATAGGTCAGAACCCCCACATGCATCCATGTTAGCTCAGAATTCTGAGGGTTGAAATTCTAAAGCATTTGGAAAGAGTTGGAGAACGTTGCTGTGTTGGTTCATCATCTCATCATTTGAAAGAAAAAGTGCCTCTTCGAATAATGCAATAGGAAAATGGTAGATAACATGACTGTGAAGATAATAACTTGAAGAGTCCGAACTCAATGATCTGTTGCCCTGTAGAAAGAGGTGACTTGGGTTCATGTTTTATTTTTACCTGCTGGATTCCTAGAATGGCATCTGTTTTCCACAGCTGCTGTGTGCTGGGCTGGGAGCAAATGATGGCATTCTGGCATGCTGAAACAGCAAAACAAGCAGAGACCTGCTTTCCTGGCAGAACCTATCAACTTTCCTAGATTGTGAAGAACAGTGCCACCTTCTGGCAAGAGATGATCATTAGGGAGTTAACTTGCTGAGGCTAGTCACAATTGTTCTCTCTCCAATTCTTTACAGTGTGTACACCCTTCGGTCTGTCACGGATGTTCACTGTCACAGGAACACTGCTGGTAAAGCCCAGGGTAAGATAGCTTCAGTCTTTCTAGGCTCAGTTCCAGAAAAAGGGGTAGGGAAATTAGCATCATTTATGATACCAAATCAAGCAGTAGGGATGGTCTCCTTTCTAGCTAATAATGAGCAAATCATTATTTGGGAAGGAAGTGAAACAAGCAGGGCCAGAGGTAAGAATAGATTAAAGGAGAGGTGGGGACACATCAGGACTGCAAGATCAATTAATTCCTTCCTTCCTTCCTTCCTTCCTTCCTTCCTTCCTTCCTTCCTTCCTTCCTTCCTTCCCGTCGTCCCTCTTTCTCTCAAATCTAGTTCAATGGGTATTATGATTTGCATTACATAACTTGTTGCCCAAAACTGTTTTGATTGGTGGAATGAAATAAAGGCACCATTCTTCTACCTGAAAATCCATTGCTAATTATTCCTCCTCTTCCTCCTCCTCCTCCTCCTTAGCTGCTTTAAGCAACATACTATTGTTGCTGATGTTAAAAGCACTTGGCAGATAAAAATCCCTGCCATTATTGCCAATCCCACAGATCTATCAGTTAAACCATCTCTTAACCACCTACTTTGCAACTCTGCTTAGTTGATTGGGAAAGAGAAAAGGCATCGGCTGTAGAGATACATTTTTCTGGAATGGTTAAAGCAAACAGCTTTATTCCCAGTAGAGAATTAAGTGCGTTTTTCCTGTCTTTTCAGCTCCTGGAGGATTTAGATGAGCAACTGAGCTGCACGGGATTTGAGGAAGCTGCCATTTCTCGCAAGATCAACTCTGGTAAGTGCCCATTTAAGGCTGGACAGAGCTGAGGCTTGGGAATTCTTGTGCTTGGATTTAGCAGACAGCTGAAATAACTATTCATTCACCTATTTTCTATCCCATTGCAATCCGTATCGGACTCTCGATGGTGTACAGCACCACAGACCAACTAAATCATTAAGACCTCTACAATAAGTACTAGTTCTATATAAATTCCATTCAGAAATGACAGAGCTGACATACAGCAATCATCGTGACTGCATACACACACCAGTCTACAAGGGATCTCCAGAGGAGCTCAATTTTTAACATGTTTTGAAAGGGCAATTATAGGTAATCCTCACTTAATGATAATTGGATCTGGCAACTCCATTGCTAAGCAACTCCGTAAAGCACAGTATCGCATGACCATGCCAACTTATGGCGGACTTTGCAGCAGTGCCAGTTGCTATTGTTGGATGATTCCAGTATGGCTGCAGCATTCTGTAGTTACATGATTGCTATTTGCAACCTCCTACTGGGTTCCCTATTGCTTGTCAGAGGCCACCTGGAAGGTTGCAAGTGGTGATCACATGACTGGAGGATGCTTTGACTTGTAATTGCAAGGGGTTGGCATGCATCCAAATTATGATCATGTGACGGCTGCAATGATGAGGACCCATTGTAAATCCACCACATTCGCCTCCAGTGTAACTTCGAACACTCACTGAATGAGTAGTCATTCAAGAATTACCTACCCCGTTTCCCCCAAAATAAGACATCCCCTGATAATAAGCCCAATCGGGCTTTTGAGCACATGGCAATAAGGCCAAGCACTTATTTCAGGGTTCAAAAAAACGTAAGACAGGGTCTTATTTTCGGGAAAACATGGTATATATAGGGCTGTGTCCTAGTGCAACGAGAAGCAGGTTGCTGCACATGGGCATTGAGTCTGATCCAGGTTTATTCACACACTCTCTCTTTTTTTCCCCTTTGTTCAGGAAAAACATCCTGCTGGCTCAACTTTGATATGGAAATGTTGAGACAACAATACCTAGCCATTCATGCACACAGGATAACACTGGGTAAGAATAAAATGCAATGTGGAAAGGAGCTGGCTGCTCCTGCTCTTTTGTCCATGGAGATAACTCTGTTGCCCCTCTGTTGATTCCACATACCCAACATTTCTAAATACTCTGATTTGCTCTATCAAAACAGTCCTATTTCCTATCCCTTGTGTTCTGTCTGTTATTGCACCAAGCACTGCTTTTATTTTATTAATGTATGGATAGATCAAACATTTATGCAATGCTAGCCTGGGAGTACTCAGATTAATTCCCCTCCTGGCATACTAAGATTTTCCCAGATGCATTCACATTCTCTATTATGTATGCCTTCCATGCTTTTTCAGAAGCTTGCCAGGACTTGGGTTTAAGAATTTATGATGGCACAGCAGGGAAGCCTTTGCCCTTGATAGCTATCCTAAATCTGCTTATGCTTCATTTAGAACTAGAGCAGGAAATGGATGCCTTCCAGATGCTTAGGCTATAACCTTGGTAATCTACAATCTGTTGGGATCTGTATTAAAATTATGGAGGGGAACCAGTGGTGGGTTGCTACCGGTTCACCCTGGATCAGGTGGCAGCGGGAGGCTCCGCCCACCCACCCAGACGTCTCTGCGCATGCACAGAAGTGTTGTGCCCAAGCGCACACACATCCACGAGAGAACCAGTAGCAACGGGATTTGAAATCTGCTACTGAGGGCAACAGATTACTTACCTTCATCTTCTGAACTAGAGATGGGGCCATAGGAGACAAGATGACTCCAACTTAAGAACTAACATCACAAAGATGCTGGGTCCTTAGCTTTGGAGAAATACTTGAGAAAACACAAGATTGAATATGCAGTGCCTGGGATCGAGGCCTATAACTTTGAACAGCACTTTTGCTTTTTATTATGATGGTTGCTGCTTCTTCCTTGTGGGCCTTTCTTTCAGGCTTCTCTCCACATACTTTTTTTTCCTTTTTTTAAAAAAAATGAGATGGGGATGAGTAAAACACACATTAGTATTAGCTCCTTTTCTTGATTAGGTGTTATTTTATTGGAGGCAAACTTCTTATTGGAGGCTGACAGACCTCACTGTATTGCAGTGAGGTTGTTCTTCTCCTTAGGAGGGAAGAGAGCTTAAATGGGGTTATCTTGGAAGTGAGAATTGCCTCAAGAGGCCATGGAAAATTGTCATCCTTCATCCAATATAACTTCTCTGTGTTGTAAGTGTGCATTTCCCCCTCCCCTCCTTTTTTGACAGAAACCCGCCGCAAAGCTTCTGCTTGGCAAAGGAACCTGGGCTATCCATTGGCTATGCTGTCTCTGCTGTCATTGACGGTAAATTCTGGGGTTGAAATTAATTGTAAATTTCTATTTTGGTCTATATCAGTCTTTAAATGGTATTTTATCAACAGCATGCGGCCATCCAGATAACACTGGACAGTAATTCCTGTTGTTCATCACCACGGCTGTGTTAGAACACAATGTTTGCAAGGTGACCTCTTCCGTGTCACCCATACAGATCGGCCTCTCCCAACTTTTGTGCATTCCAGTTTTTGGGAATTTCACTTCCCCATCTCCAGCCTTTAGACTTACCATGTCAAGTTCCTGAAGTCAGGAAAATGGTCTGTAAATGATCCCTAGAAGTTTTTAAAAAAAATATATATCTAGAACTTTATCCACTGAATATGCCGAAGAACAGTGTATTGTTAAACGGTAAAGTAGCAAAAAGAGATACATGTAGATGTTTATGTGTTTAAGTTAGCCTAATACAGTTATTTCTCAACCTCAGCAATTTTTAAGATGTGTAGACTTCAGCTCCCAGAATGCCTTCTGACTGAGGAATTCTGGGAGTTGAAATCCACAGGTCTTAAATTTGCTGAGGTTGCTGTAATAGAACAAGTTACACAGTATTATAGGTAATTCCGCCCTGAATGGAGTAGCCACTTGGAGGCAGCAAACAGTTGTTCCAGAGAAAGTTATTGAAGACTTTAGAATCGTTGTTTTTACCTGTCCTATTAAGTCCATCACACCAGATTTTGGACTTGATTTGGGTGTAGTGCAGGAGTTCCTAAATTTTTTGCCATCAGACCTCACCTCCCTTTAGTGAAATCATAATAACACACCCAAATAAACCCAATGAGAGCAATATAATGAAACATTGGGAAAAGTGGGTTTATTCTAACAATGTACACTAAAAGGTTCTTCACACCTTCCCTGGACTCTGCATGCCCCTCCCCAAGCAAGGGACACCACAGTGTTTGGGAAACTCAGGGTTAGTGTAATGTTTGTCATTGTGATCTCTAAGCCATGGTTTATAGATTAAATTCAGCCTGTTGTAGGACTTTATACTACAAAGCCTGGTTATCAGATCACATCTTGGGCAGTAAATGAACGTGAATGGAATTCACTGAGGCAGAAAGACAAATAATTGGTTATATTATGCTGAGACTGTAGGCAGCTGATGATGTATGTATCCCTAAAAGAGATTCTTCCTCCATGAACTTTCAAGTGTTTATATCTAGGATCAAAGTTTGGGCTTGGGAACCAGGTTTCAAAGGTGCCTGAAAAGTCCCTGCTATTATTTTCAAATGTTGCGTGTCGCTCTTTAAGGAGCAAGCTCGGGATGCAGCATGGAAACCTCTTTTCTCTTACCTTTCACCTAATACTCAGGTTTACATGGTATTTTCTAGGGTATCTCTGTTCTGGTTGTCTGCTTCCATGTTCTGGAGCTGCTGTTGGATGATGCTGCAATGCCTCGAGGAATCCAGGTGAGGGCACAAAAAGCACCTGATCCCTCCTTGGTGCTTTTCTGGTGCCTGGTTTTCATGTGCTGCTTCTACATCCTGAATGACTCTGTCAGATGTCCTTATTCATCATTCAGATGGTACACACTTCTGAAGTGTTGTTGCAAAAAGTTGGGGCAAAATCCCCATTTCAAGAATCCAGCGTCTATCCTCCTTTCCCTAGGGAGAGCTGGTATCCTATAAGCCACGGATGGCCAATTTATTTTCCCAAGGAGCCACATGAAAACTGGGACTCTTGTGGAGGGCCAAAGCAATAGGCTGTCGAGGTGCATAGGTATGCACAGAGACACATATGTAAATTGAAAAAAAAAATAGCAGTTGCTATTTTTAGCAACTGCTAAAAATAAAAGCAATCCACACAAACTGAATAGGGACAGCCAAAGAGCCAGATATGGCCCAGGGACCATAAAATGCTCTAGTCTGCTATACGCTTTTGCCCCAGGAGTGTACTTTGCCCCAGAGAACAAACTGGGCTCCAGAAAGACATATTCTACTATTATACATAGTGCATGGAGTAAACAAGTTTCCTTGAAACTCAGCTGCTTCTACCTTTTACCCCTCCTGTCTGCATCTTCTGATTTTGTTTTAGAGCTCCTCAATCATCCAGAACAGATGCAGAGAATCTCTATAGAGAACTCTAGGGAGAGATAGTCGTTGCCTTCCCTTTGTCCAGTTGATAGAAGCTTCTCCTTCCATTGGAGAGGTTACTGGGAGGCAAGCCATATATTCTTCTTTGTTTGATGATGGGAAAATGCAAAGAGCTAAGCAGAGACTTAAGCTCATCAACCAGCTTTAAAAGCCAAGTTTTATGACAGCAAGGAATAACAGGACATTTATAGAAAGAGATTCCCCCAGCAAGAATTTGGTTTGGGTTGCAGCACTTGAGTATGCAAAAGGCATTGTAATATTTCCCTCCCCAAAGTATAACCCAATTCCTTTTCTCATTCTGCAGGATGCACCACTTGGAAAAGTTTCTTTCTCTGTCTTTGGCTCTTTTGGGGCAGCCATGCAAGTCATTCTGATATTGTATCCTTACTGGAATCTCCTTCATTGCCCTTGGTGCAGTTAATGCCATTCATGTTTAGCAAGAAAACACTCGTTTTTTCCATTGATCTGTTTCACATGTATTTTCACTTCGTTGGACCCTCTCCTAATTAATAATCTGCTCTGGTTTTCTTTCATCCTGTCTCTGTTATTGAAAGCCATCATGTAACTACTATACTGAGAGTCTTCTTTTCCATGAGTTACTCTATTCCAGGGGTGTCAAATTCTTGGCCCGCAGGCCAGATGCATCACGCGCTAGCCATGCCCATGCCTGGTTTAGTGAAGGGGAAAAAAGTCACAGTATGTCATGTGACAACTCAAGTTTGGCACCCCTGGTCTACCCCCTTTCTGAAGCCATCCAAATGGGTATCTCCCTGAACCCAGCACTGTCATTTGCAAAGAAATCTTTCTTTTTTACCGTCCTGAATTTTCCAGCTTCCATTTTACTATAAGGTTGCATAATCTGTGTATAATATGGGTAGTTGTATTCTTTCTTTTCTCAAAGATCCATAACATAAAATTTAATTGATTTCCAACAGCTGAAGATAACTCTCTTCTATTCTTCCTTAACGTTTCTTAGTTATTTAATGATCTCCTCTGTTGTGGGATTCTATAGCTCCCCATTTTTCATTAAACTGCTGCCTGAGCAACACAACACAGCCATGACTAAGGTAGGTCTTTGTCCTATAACATTTTATTATTACCGTACATACTTTCACTAGTGAAACCTCCGAACCATTAGTTGAAACGTTCATGGAATGCTTGAAATACAGCAAAAAGGAACAATCCTTTTAGCAGTTACGATATTGGAATAGATCACGGGTGTCAGTCTTGGCAACTTTAAGACCTGTAGACTTCAACTCCCAGAATTCCTCAGCCATAGTTGAAGCATAGCTGAAGTTGAAGTCCGTAGATCTTTTTTTTTTATTAGTGAATTTTAGCAGAGACAGGCAAGGGCTTCTATTTTGAAAGAGGAACCCTTGTGTTTATTGCCTTATAATGATCTCTGTTCAAAAGCCAGTTATGCATCTGCATTGTTTGAAAGTCACAGTTTCCTGACTTTCCATGGGTCTACTAGCTATGGTTTAAAAATACTGAGATTGACTGAAATAGGGGGTATCCGTGCCCTTCTCCCATCTTCATAATTCCAAGGGTGAGAAGAGAAACTGGAGACTAACAAGTCTCCCTCCTACAATCTTCCCCAGCCTTCAAAAATGTTCCCAAATCTCAGTTTGGGAATATTGTCACAGGGTAACAGATATGAGTGATTTGCCTTCCAGATATTTCCTGCTCCCCCTCCTACCAGTGGTGAAATCCAAATTTTTTTACTGCCAGTTCTGTGGGCGTGGCTTGGTGTGGTGTGGTTTGGTGGGCATGGCATGGGAAGGATACGGCAAAATCTTGATTCCCACCCCACTCCAGGAGAAGGATATTGCAAAATCTCCATTCCTACCCCACTCTGGGGCCACCCAGAAATGGTATTTCCAGTTCTCTGAACTATTCAAAATTTCCACTACTGGTTCTCCAGAACCTGTCAGAAGCTGCTGGATTTCACCCCTGCCTCCTACCCTTTAAATCTTCAAAGAATTCCAAAATCAGTCTGAAAAACAGCCCTTGGGAGGAAATTTGCCACTGAATCTGGCAGCACAATGTCATGGGGAACTGGCTGTGGTTTGCCACAGTTCTGGATTAAGGAACAAATCCCCACACATCACATGTAGCTATTTGACAAGCCAGATGTTGCTAGTGTTCAGCAGTCAAATGGGACTGACGCAGAGATTGCTTGCATTTTGGAGCAGAAGTACTGTAGAGTAGTGATCCCCAACCTTTCCGGTTTACCCACTCTACCCTCTTGCTTGGCCCGAGGGGTTGGGGATCCCTGCTTTAGAGAGATGCTCTTTGCCAAGAGCTTAGTCTTTGGATCTCTCCATGCAAAGTGAAAGGTCTGTAAAATGCTAAAGACCCTCAAATTGCAGAGAGATCACTTGCAGTCTCTTCTGTCCCTGGGAGGGAACAAGCTGAACCCGGTAAAGAGAAAGTATGGGTAAAGGAACAATTAGAGCCACTTTGGTCTAGTGGCTAATGCACGAGGCTAGAAAGTGGGAGATGGTGAGTTCTAGGTCCACCTTAGACAACAAAACGAGCTGGGTGACTTTTGGGCCTATCACTCTTTCTCAGTCAAAACCACCTCACAGGATTATTGTAATGGGGAAAATAGGAGGAGGAAGAAGTATTACATATGTTTGCCGATTTGTTATTTGCTAAAAAAAATAAAATAAAGGTTGTATACAAATAAATTACAAATTTTTGTATATGATTGAATGTGTGAGGTGAAGGCAGCCACTGGCAAGAATGCACATCATTGTTTTCAACTGTATTTCCTGGCAGATCATTGGGAACTGCGTCTCCCTCTTGGTGTTGAGTTCTGCACTCCCTGTGTTGTCTCGCACGTTGGGTGAGTCTTGTTCTTATCCGTAAGGTTAGCTATAGCTTCCTGGGTCTACATATCAGATTGATCAGTCAAATAAATTTATAGCCTCATTGTAAAAACCGGAGCTATAATAATTATGAAAAGATATTTACAGATGAAACCTTAAATACTGTGGTAAATTTTTTAAAAAGGTGAATATAATTATCCTGTTTCTGCCAGTAGATCTTCCGAAAAGATACAAGAAATAGTAGAAGCACTAAAATTCTGTTCCCTTGGAAAGCTTTTCAAAAAATTTCAGTGCCAAATGGGATATATTACTTTTTTAAATGAAAGCAAAACTTGTTAAGGTGCTCAATTCTGCCCCAGATTTGAAATGTCCTGCTAGTCGAGACAGTCCTCCTCCAATAGCCAAGATTGGAAGAGATTGGAAGACGAGTATATTTCTGGTCCATTATTGTCAGCCTCTTTCCCTCTACTTTTTGTTTCAGGGATTACAAGATTTGACCTGCTGGGAGACTTTGGGAGGTTTAACTGGCTGGGAAATTTCTACATTGTTTTCCTCTATAATATGCTCTTTGCTGGACTCACAACTCTTT
>JANHZT010008082.1:7272-20972 GCA_032468215.1 Stegonotus admiraltiensis | reverse complement strand
GTCACTGGCTGAAGGTTGACTTAGCCTTCCATCCTTTCGAGGTCGGTAAAATGAGGACCCAAATTGTTGCTGACTCTGTAAACCGCTTAGAGAGGGCTGTAAAGCACTGTGAAGCGGTATATACAGTAAGTCTAAGTGCTATTGCTATCATAAAAGAAAAAAGATTTGAAGAATTTAGTAGTACCTGATATATGGAAGTAGTAATTTTTATACACTAATAGTTTATTTATTTATTTAAAACACTTATACTGTTGCACATTTTATACCAAACTCTAGAGGGCTCCTGAACACTTCCTTCCTTGTCTTTGATGTTTGGAAGGCATAAAGGCTAGTATTATGAAAACCAGGATATCAAACAAATAAGTAGACTTAAACCTTTTCATTTGGGATGGTAGTTTGTTATAGCTGTGGTTAGTTCATCCAGAGATATTAGCACATCCTATTTTTGTTTCATATCAATAACACATGAGAAACTGGCTAATATGTGTCAATAGCCACAAAATAGAGAATTAGCTGCTCCAAGCAGTTTGCATCTTGCCCATTTTGTTAATTCAATTAGAAATTGATACAATGTATTTAACTTGCATTTACTAAGCAACTAAAATATATGGCACGTTAATTTTATATGCTTTTTAAAATTCACTTTTTCCCCATTCTAATTGTAATAATTAAAAGGGCATTCTAATTGTAATAATTAGGAATTTAAGTCTCCTTTTTTGTTTTCTTTTCTATTGTACTCCTGTTAATTCTGTAATCTTAATGTAAATGATAAAAGGCTAGAATATCTATTGAATCAGTCCATTAATTTTGAAAGAAATGTAATTTGATCACGTCATTCTCTTACTCTGAGATTGGCTATGTTCTTGGAAATGGTAGGAGTGATTTGCCAATCCTCATGGATAAACAAATGCAGGTGGGGACTCTATGGAATAAAATTGATGGATATATTAATAATATAGGAGGTGAGTAGTGGAGGATAACTTTTTGAAAATTGCTTTTCTTGAAGTATTTTTAAATATTTAGGAAACAGATGCTCTCTAGCGTATTCACCTCACTACATATTCACCTCACATTTTTTAAAAAAATGTACAGTGATTAACTTATTATAGAATGCAGTGGTAATTTGTTTGTTCATTCACTTATTAGATCCCAGAGGGAGGAACTGGGGACTTGGGAAGAGAACGAACAAAAACATTTACATATGATTTCTCCTACTTCTCAGTTGATCCTGAAAGTTCAAACTATGCATCTCAGGAAATGGTAGGCTGCTGACATTAATGTTACCCAAAGTGAAAACATAATGCCAATGTTTACTGTGTGAATGTTTGAAAGATGATTTTAAAACTGCTTATTTCAACTGTTTAGTATGTACAAAATTACCTACACGTGTTGGCCATGCACATTTGTAGGTATTTGCATTCCCATTCCTAGGCACACATACGCATTCTTTTCCACTGTGATCTTCTGTTCTGTTTGGCCAGCAATTTGAAATCATGTAAACGTGCAATACTATCACAAAATGTCTGTTAACTACTTTGAAACTTTGCTTAGAAACTATTGTGTGTTTTTTTAAAAAAAAAATTCGGATGTGTTGCATTGGATTTTTCTTTCCTTTGTGTATGTAAAGGAATATAAATCATGCTTATGGTTTTTGAACAGATGTTTCAGTTTTATCAATAACTAACCTGGGCATGAGTCCAAAAGGATAAATTGTTACTTCCACATTAATGACCTTAAGTTTAACTTGTATAATATTCATGTACGCTTCTTGGGTGACAAGTTGTAAATGTTAAGACATATTCCTTGCAATATTTTCATGTCCTTATTATAATTCAAAAAATAAATATTTTTTTAAAGAGAGTTGTAAATCTAACAATAAAAAAGAAAAAGAAATAAGGAAGCTGACCTGATTCTTAAGAAGAGCATCCAAGATTATATTATAAAATATTGTACATTGATTATTGTACACTTGGGGAAATATATGAATTATATTTCTAAATAAATATTTGAACTGACCATCTCTAATAAATGCTTGCTAAGTTAGTGTTCTTACAGTATGTTGTACTAAAATGATTGTAATAGTTTACAGAAATGAATGAAAAACATACTTTAAATTTTATTTTGAAATTGTATTTTACTTCCTCTCATTCTTGGATCCCCAGGTATTTAACAACCTTGGAATTGATGTCCTCCAGTCTGCCTTTGAAGGTTATAATGCTTGTATTTTTGCCTATGGACAGACTGGATCTGGGAAATCTTATACAATGATGGGAAATGCTGTAAGTTATTCATTTCAGAAAAAAAACTTTTTATAAGTTGATGCCTTTTGTATTATATTTATTATTTATAAATAAATAAATAAATAAATAAATAAATAAATATTTATTTCCCCATTTGGTTTCCTTAGAAAACAGATAATTTTAACAAATGTTTTACATGTAGACAGTTATAACAACATCTGGCACAGATAAAAGCAAGAATTAAAAAACCAATTTCATTGTCCTCCCCATACTTTCCTATAGGGAGGCTGCACTCCAGATCCCCTCACTGAAACAAGCCATATGGTGAGACCAAGGAGATGCATCTTCTTGGTGGTGATCTTTATCTTATGTGACATCCTTCCTCCCAAGATATGGTTGGTCCTGATCCTGATGGTATTTAGAAAGGCTGTCAAAACCTTTGAGATATGATCTCTTGGAGCCCCAATTAGATGAGAATGTTATTTATTTGGATCACCATTTTATTATTTTATTATTGTGTATTGGTTTTTATATTCTTTTTGTTAGGCTCTGTAGAATTTTATATATGCTTCCCAGACTTATTTTGATTGAGCTGGGTAACCATACAAATATTTTTAACACGTTAACTTGTTTATTTACATTTTCTAAGTATAACTAGACGTGTGAAGAGCTATTTAGTGATACTGGCTTCCCCAAATTGTGTACATGGGGAACAATGAGTGATCAGGCTGAGCCCAAAGAAGGGGTTAA
The DNA here is from genome assembly GCA_032468215.1 of Stegonotus admiraltiensis. Lineage (NCBI taxonomy): Eukaryota > Metazoa > Chordata > Lepidosauria > Squamata > Colubridae > Stegonotus > Stegonotus admiraltiensis. The sequence continues at coordinate 17,982 of JANHZT010008082.1, read as the reverse complement.
ATACACCATCACTTTGGGCCCACAAGATATCTAAGTTTTGCCCACCTTGAATTGTGTTGACTGTTACCCACCACCAATTTGTTTTGACAATTAGTAGTTCAGCTTTTTATAGAGAGCTTAAGCTTGAAATAAACATATATATTTGTTTGAACTGCCTGGACTCCTGATTTTCTGGATTTGACAAGGAAGGTGGGAAAGTGACATTTGCTCATTCTTTTGTTCAACCTCCTCTAATAAAAAAATAAATTCTCCCCACTACCCAAAAGACTATTTAGAGAGATACAAATAGTTGCAAATTGAAAGGACTTGTTGAAATCCAAGTGTATTGAATGAAATATTTTTGTATCAGTGACTTTTTTGTCTTGCAGTATATCAACATATTATTTTTTGTAGGGAGATACAGGTTTAATACCTCGGATCTGTGAAGGATTATTCAAACGAGTAAATGAGAAAACAAGATGGAATGAAGCCTCCTTTCGAACAGAGGTCAGGTATGTTTGCGTAGTGATATCATGACTATATATAGACAGACCAGTTTGTTTGATTTTGTCATCATCATTATCAACATAGCATCTCTCTCCTTGTTTGCTGGATTTTTCTTTCTTCATTAGAAGATTAGTTTAAGAGAACATATTTATTCAGGGGGAGGGAAGAATTTTCAACAGTCAGCATGTCGTGCAAGAATAAATGAAACAAAGGTTTCTGAATTGATTTATCTTTTAACTGAGTTACCATTCTACACCTTTATTTAAAAATGAAACAAGCACCCTCTCCACAAATTCTGTTCTGTTTAGAGTCCCTAAATGATTGTTTTGCTCCATCTACTGCAGTCCTGTTTATCCTTCTTAAATACTGCCCATGACAACTGATCAACATGTTAGGCCAGGGGTCCTCAAACATATTGAACGGGGGCCAATTCACGGTCCCTCAGATTGTTGGGTGGCTGGACCAGCTGGGTGGACATGGCAAGGTGGTCATGTGACTGGGTGGGTGTGGCCAATTAACAGTCCATTTTGCCAATTTAAGTTGTTTAGTAGTCTAGTGGTCCACTTCAGGAAACTCAGTTTTGCAGAAATTCTCAGCCCCAAGGAGCTTACAATCAACAAGTCTCTCTCTCTCTGTGTCTCTGTGTTTGTGTCTCTTGTCTCTCTCGTTCCCTCTCTCCCTGTCTCTCTCTCTGTCTGGGCGGTGGGGGGGGAAAGGAACCTCTGAACTGGTGCTGAGTGGGAATCTGACATCTAGAGCGAAGGCCAGCAGGGAAGCGGGGCAATCCCACAGTCTCCCAAAAAGTAACACATCTCTTGTCACTTAAAACTTGAAGACTCAAGGCAGCCCTTACCTCCTGCTGCTCAGGCTCAGAGGTGTAAGCTGCATCCAGAAAGTACTGTGATGCAGAGAAGCGGCTGGGGTCAACCCTAGCTGTGCTGTCCATTGCAGCTAGGAATCAACCAACTGGACCTCCATGCATGCCGGATTAGTGAGGATGCCTCTCCATTAAAGCAGGCCCAGCCAAGTCGCCGGCCTCCCCCTTCCCTCTTGGCATGCAAGCGCTTCTGGCGAGGAAGAGAGGTGCTCATGGTGGGAGGAGGCTCAGTGGGTGTCAGAGGGGCGGTGAGCACTTCACAGCTCCTGAGGGGGGTTGATCCATCCCACTCGCAACATCTGAGGGCATTGCTGGCAGCTGCTTCCTGCAGCTCAGGAGATCTGCACTCTACCTGCTGCTGCTCGCCCTCCTTGATGAGCAGAGGCACGAGGTGACCATGGCACGCTCCGGGTGGCGAGCAGCTGAGCGAGCAAGCCAGCAATCTGCTGGCTGCCTCTAATCTGCCTGCCTGCGCCTGGCTCCTGCATCCTCAACCGTGTTGCCCCCTCGCCTTTCTCCCCGCTTCTCCCGGCCAATGGTGCTTGCGAGTAAACAGCTAGGAATCTCAAATATGGCCAAGAATGAACATTTGTATTGTAGCCGCTGGCTAGACCTACTAAACAGGCAGCCAAGCTAAGTGCCTGAAGGACCCCATCCCGTCACTGGGAGTCCAGGCTACTCAGCAATTGGAGTTCGCAGGGGGCCGATCTAGCACCTGGGCTGTCTACAACACAACATTCATTCTCAGCCGTATTTGAGATTCCTAGCTGCAATGGACAGCAAAGCTAGGGTTGATCTCTGCCACAGTGCTTTCTGGATGTGCAGCTTATAGCTCTGAGGCCAAAGCAGTGGGAGGTGAGGGCTGCCTTGGTGCCACCAGCCTCAGGCTCTTAGCGATCCATGGAGGGTGCGCTTGAGTGCAGGCAAAGACTGTTACAGCTTTCCTTCTGCATCGCAGAAGCAGAGATGGGCGGGAGGCCTGAGAGCACACACAGCCCCAGCGCAGTGCTCTTTTGAGGGCCATCTGCTTGCCCTCCCCTCCACCTCAAGCCCCGCATCCCGCCTGCGACTGGGAGACGCACCACTTCTGGGCTAGTCTGACTGGTGGGTGGGCGAGCCAAAGACCCGCTGGCATGTGGGGCATCATAATACAGGCGGCCTGCAGGCTCTTCAGGAAAAGCAACTGACATCCAGGAAGTGAGAGTGAGCTGCCGCCGCCGCTGCCATTCCAGTGGGGCAGTGTCTCCCCCATTGTGAAGCATGCTTTTTACTGTGCTGTGCAAGGTGCTGCAAGAGCAGCAGGCAGGCCATGGAGGTGGCAACAAATGTACCACCATGAAGGCAGACTGCTGTGCTGAGCAAAGGCAAGTTCAGGGGCACTTCGCTCCCATGCGCATCAGTCCACCTGCTGCTGCCCTGGCCACTTAGGCCAGGGCAGCTTTGGGTAAGAGCCAGGGAGGGCTCTGATGCCACTGTCTCCTGCATGCTTCCCTCCCTCCCTGCCACCGCCCTGACCGCAATCTCAAAGATCGGAAGGGCCACGCAGGAAGAGAGAAGGCAGGTTAAACATGCAAGAGTGAAGATGGGAGAGCAAAGCAAGTGAGTGAACCTGCAGCCTGCTGGCTGGCCTCTTTATTCCCCCTCACTCCTGAGGCAGGCCTCTGGAAGGGCAATGGCAGTACACGTGGCTGTGGGAGGAAGAGAGGCTGGGTGAGACCAAGACGCTTTCTGGCTCTCCTCGTCCCGGAAGTATCAACCTCGCACTCTCCCCTCTCTTCTAACGGCTGCCCCTTTCTCGCTCTCCCTCCTCAATGTCAAGCGATTCCGTGTGAAGAAGGGGGTGGCCGCTAGCAAGAGAGGGGAGAGTGCCAGGTTAATGCTTCCAGGACAAGGGGAGCAGGAAGGCATCTGGATCTTACCCAGCCTCTCTTCCTCTCTCAGCCTCTTCTCTTCCCGCGTGGCCCTCCCAATCTTTGAGACTGTGGCCAGGATGGCAGTGGGGAGGGAGGGGAACGCGTGGGAGATGGTGGTATCAGAGCCCTCCCTGGCTCTTCCCCAAAGCTTCTCTGGCCTAACTGGATGACCCCGTGTGAAGCTGCCCAGCGATCCCATGTGAAGAAGGGGGCATCTGCAGAGAGGGGACAGTGCGAAGGTGGTGCTTCTGGGATGAGGAGAGCTGGCTGCTGCTGCTCACCCGCCCCCCCTCCAGCCCAGGAACATGTGGCTGCACTGGCAGCATCACCCCTCCGCCAGCCAATCCTCCCCTTCCTACCTGCGCCCTTCAGCCTTACCTTTACAGCAGCAGTGGTGTGGTGAGTGTTGAACTGTTGAAATGAGAAAAACTGGGATGTGCGGCTGGATGGTGGAAGATAAGGGCGATGGCTGGAGGTGGGGAGGGGAGATGTGGGCTGTGCAGACTTGCGGTAGGTAAGGCACCTCCTCCCCAGGGCCCCCATCAGCCGGGAAAAGCCAGCCACGCGGGGAGTGGCTGGGAGGAGATGGGCGAGGGGCAGGGCTGAATTCCACCACTCCACGGGCCGGATACATTTGGTTCTCAGGCCATAGTTTGAGGACGCCTGCATTAGGCCATTGTTTGTTATTTTCCCTAATGTATAAAAATGCTAACTATTTAGAAGGCCTGATCTTTATTTCTGACCTCTTTGAAACAGTTGGAAGCATAACTGAGTCTCTTCTGATGACCGGGCATTTTGAAAAATCTGCTCTAGAGGGTTGATGGTTTCTCTGGAATCGACATACAAGCTACATAGGGAAGGGCAAAAACAGCCCAGCCTTTTTCCTTGGAGAGCTGCAACTAAACTATTAACCTTGATTCAGTGAAATAGATGGAATTTTAAACTTGAATAATGTTTTGATATATAGTACATTTATTTCTTATTTCAGTTACCTGGAAATTTACAATGAGCGTGTCAGGGATTTACTGAGGCGCAAGTCTTCAAAAACAAATAATTTAAGAATTCGTGAACATCCAAAGGAGGGACCTTATGTTGAAGGTGGGTTTTAAATAATGAATACACTTCCATTTATTGGTTACCTGCGTATAGGTATGAATGCAGAAATCTGTCTTGGTTATAAAACTCTGTGATCCATAGTAAGTTTTTGTAGCTTCAACCTAATCACTTGGTGAATTTCAACGGGGTTTTTTATTTCTGGAGTTGATGTTCTGTTAACTGATTGGAAACAACTGATGAGTTTGCCATATAAATTAGGCAGTTGTGATAGAAGAGCACTTATTAGAATATAATTGGCATAATATATTCTTTTCCAATTTATGTCATGGTGCATTAAGAATAAAAAATGCTTAGGAAGACTGCAGATTTCTTTTCAGATTGATGATCCCTACATTCCAGGTTGTGAATCCCTATATTCACAGCAGACTTTCTCCTGCAATATCTCTCTCTATATATCTACACACATACACATACGCATATATATACAACACACACACAGTATACATAAGTATGTATGTATGTATGTATGTTCATCCATGTAGTTGTTACATTGTTTTCTCTACTTCTGTGCAGTAGCACTGAATTAGAAATACTAATAGGAAGAGAATACTAAACTTAAGATGACCCACACAAAGGAATTAGCTTTCTTCAAGTAAAAAAAAATGAAGTTGAAGCAAGAGGAGAAAGAACTACAGTGAGGGGGAAAGCAGTAGAGTACAAGAGATATAGAAAGTCTAACTTTTTGCCAGTGCTTAAGGAAGTTTGGAACTCACTTCTGATAACTTTAGGAAAGAAAAAGAGGAAACTCTGTATTTATCTGCAATAATTATATTATTAACAGCTTTTAAAATGTTCTACTATTTGAGATCTGTTTGTGTCTTATGTTTAATCAATTAATACCTAAATGTCTTACTTATATTTTTGATTTTTTTTCAGATCTGTCAAAACACTTAGTACAAAATTATAGTGATGTAGAGGAACTTATGGAAGGAGGGAATATAAATCGAACCACTGCTGCAACTGGAATGAATGATGTTAGCAGCAGATCCCATGCCATTTTCACAATCAATTTCACTCAGGTAAGGAAAAAAAAATCTTGGTGAATTTTACACTGTATTATTGAGTTGCAACTCTTTCTTCTTTGAGGAAAAAAATAAAATAAAATATTTGCCTTTCTAATAAATTAAATGGCAGTCATCCTTCCCTGATATGTGTAAATGGTATAGTATGTATACAATTTGTGACTGGATATGAGAATTTCTTTTAGTTTTACTTTTAACATCACATTTGATAGGAATGTGGAAGAACGATAGCATTTCTTTAATGCCTTTTCCCTAACTCTATATGTGCCTGCTTGTCTGTTTAATCCTATTGTTAATTACACAGGATTGTTGTTTTTTAAACTATTGGGTTAATATTTGAAATGGGAAATGAGAGCCAGTGTAGTACAGTGGTTAAGGAGCCATATTAAGAGTGGGGAGATCCACGTTCTAGTCCTCCCTTAAGCATGGAAACTAGCTGGGTGATCACAGAGCACTGTCCTTCTCGGCCCTAATCAGCATCAGCCTTTACAAGTCAGATAAAAATTAACATTTTGCATTGCATCTTGCATAAAAATTGTTGGGAAGTCTAATCAGAGTCTCAGTATCTATTCTGATTATATCAACAAGAGGAAATGGTATTTTTTTCAAAAGGAAATAAATAAACCACCATTTTTAATAGACTGAATACATAGCATTTTATTATTTTATTTATTATTTTACCTAGACTTGTTACTACATATACATAAACACACAAATTCCATTCTATAAATTTTTCAAGGAATTCCAGCGCATTCTATTTATTGTTCAATTCCAGCTTTCGGAGATATGGTTTGGAAAAAGAAGTGATTAAGAATTTTCAAAAAAAAATTATGGGAAATAAACTGTTTTAAAAATATAACTTGAAAACTCATTGGGCATCTTTGTAGTACTAGAATCTTTCTTTATGAATGGGAATTTGCTGTGGAAACTAAAACTAAAAGAGCTGCCAATGAAAATATTTGGGTATGGGAAGCTAGGGAACTTTGGCGTCAGGTAAAGACATGGTTGGAAGAGATACTAGATCAAAATATAGATTTGAAACCGGAACTATTCCTACTAGGAATTATAAAAGAGAAACATGGTAAAGGATTGATATACCTAATGCTGCAGGTTATAACAGCAGCAAGACTGATTTATGTGCAATACTGGAAAAAGGAGGAAATCCCCCCTGGAAGAAGAAATAATAAAGAAAATTCTGACATGTGCAGAAATGGATAGGCTGACACTAGAAGTTAAATATAAGGATGAGACAGGATACTATAAAATTTAGAACAAATTGTACCAATGGTTGGAAAGGAGAAAAGGAGTTGGAACAAAAAAGAGTGAAAGTTTGTAGAACTGACATGGGATAATATTTTGACAAATATGCAAATGAAGACAAGGGATATGTTTATAAGATCAAAGTAGCAATATATGATAGGTAGTAGTTATATTTGTTGTTATGTTAAAAAAATATGTATGTGTATGACAAAACCAGGATGGTCACACTGTGTCCAATGTTTTTAAAGGGTACTTAATAAAAAACTTTTTTTAAAAAAGAAAGAAAATATTTGGGTATGTTCAAAATGTTAATTCCCAGGCATTTTACACATGCCTTTTTGAAGCAAGTATATTTTGGAAAAGAAAAACAATGTATATTTGACCTCTTTTTATCTTAGTTAATATGTTCGAAATTAAAAGTACAATTTAAAGGGATTAAGCTATTATTCAAAGGTGATGTCTCTAGTATACTAGCATATACAATACATTAAAATTGAAACATATAAAATGTTTTGCTACCAGCTCTGCAACTCTTGTTTTTAATATTCAGAGTATTGATTGTATTTTGTTCTTGTTATTTTTCCGTAGGCTAAGTTTGACACTGAAATGCCATGCGAGACAGTCAGCAAGATACATTTGGTAGACTTAGCTGGAAGTGAGAGAGCAGATGCCACTGGTGCCACAGGTGTCAGATTAAAAGAAGGAGGAAATATAAACAAATCCCTAGTTACTCTGGGAAATGTAATTTCTGCCTTAGGTATATCCCTTGCTTTATGTTTAATTCATTGCAAAACTGAATTAACTCATTATCTATCCCTCTATAAAAATGGCTTGTTTCTTTTTTCATAGCTGATATATCTCAGGATGCCTCAAACCCTCTTATAAAGAAAAAACAAGTATTTGTGCCTTACAGGGATTCTGTGTTGACATGGCTTTTGAAAGATAGCCTAGGAGGAAATTCTAAAACAATAATGATTGCAAGTAAGTGTGTTTTCATTTATGTGAAAGTTCTTCTATCTATTTTAGAAAAGTTTTCTGTAGATTAAATTGATTAGCATGGCATACAATGTGATCATTAAACATTTGTACTGAGAATACAATATTGTTGTATTATTTTTGATAATGTAACCTTTATGTCTAAGCTTAATTATGGTCCTACATAGAAGTGGAGAACAAATAATGAAGAGTCCATTTATGTTATAATAGTCTTCATAATAATTTTCAAGGTCCTACAAAATTGTAAGGAAATAATATCTTTTCGTAGACATTTGAAGTTGTTCGCAAGCTAGTGAAATATAATAAACTTCCCATTAGAGCCGTGTGTCGAAATGACAACTGCATTAATAATTTTTCATAAATGCCATTCTGGCCTTAGCAGCAAAAGAAACCATTTGCTTTTTTTCTACTCATAAGGAGCTTTTAAGACTTCTAAATGAAACTTGGTATTGATATCACATAATTTTGAAATCCTTTTTCTTAGCTATATCACCTGCTGATGTTAATTATGGAGAAACATTGAGCACCCTTCGCTATGCAAACCGAGCTAAAAACATAATCAACAAACCTACTATTAATGAAGATCCAAACGTCAAGCTAATTCGTGAACTACGAGCTGAAATTGCCAGACTGAAAACTCTGCTTGCTCAGGGGAACCAGGTTAGGGATAGCAGTGATTTCACAATTTCAAATAACATCTTCTGTTTTACATTATACTAACGTGTATACATCATTTCAGGACTAAATGTTTCTTGACAAAATTTGCCTCTGGATAAGAGACAAATTAGGGCAGTGTTGAATGTTAGGTTAATCTCCAAAATAACATCTATTACTGTATATGTTAATCAGCCATCAGACAGTTTAGAAATAAATAACTTACTTCACATTTTTTAAACATTGAGGCTCATGTTTTGTGGTCTGTGCTTTGCATAGAGAAAAGGAATAGACTTGGGTCTTCTGCCTTTGACATTTGAGGTAAGCAATTTTAGCCATGAGTTCTTTATCTCTCAATCAAGGAAAACATTGTCTGTTAAAGAAGTCTTTCTTCAGGATAAAAAAAATTAACATGATGGTGGCACTTGTTCCAAATCTTGATTTCATAGCTCCTTATTGAAGCATCATTATTCTCTGTTCTGTAATTCTTTACATCTATATTTCAGTAAGTCTTTACATCTTAGTCTTTGATACATCAACAGCTTTGGCGGCTGATAGGTCTGGGCTTGAAAAACAGTGTATTTATTTTAATAAGGCAGTAATTGATGTTGTGATTAGTAGAGAAATTGAATGAGCTGAACTTTATGTTAGAGTTTCTATGCGTATTCAGTGGGGAGTAACGAGAGATGCAGTGTGTCCCCCGTCGATCTGCAAAACCAGAAAGGTTGGGGAGCTCTGCTGTAGATGCTTTGAATCAGAGGTGGGCTTAAAGAATTGCAAACAGGTGCAGCATTCCTTTCTCTCTGCTCTCCCAATTTTTTTTCTTTTTGCATTTGAATCCAAAATGCAGTGGTACAGTACAAGAGGGCAAGTAAGAATACACAATCAAATGTTATTTTAAATTGGTGCTTTGTAAACTTACCTGTGGCAAGTCTTCACAGCCACTGTTTGCAAAAGCATTCAGAACAATATCCATCGGAATCCAAATGTAAGGTTCCAACTTTAGATGACATTTATGGCTGCTTATTTTATTTCTACTACTAGTAAAGAAATGAGTGAGAAATCATCATTTTTATAATTATTCCTGCACTGGAAGAAACAATTATATAAAAGGCTTCAAATTTAATTGAATATATAATTATAATTAAGCCAAAGATGCAATTCCAGTAAATTCGAATTTGCTCACAGAAATTCCCAGATTAACCCATGACATCTCCAGCAAGTGATAGGAAAGCTCTTTTTCCACCGAAGGCCCAGAAGAAATAGTACTGAGTTAAATAGACTATAAGCATAAAGGTAAAAATGATATATATTATCTTCATTTTAGATGTCTCAAGGGTTTTGTGGCTCCCTGTGTTTTCTTTTCTGTGGGAAATGGGTCCAAATGGTTCTTTGAGTGTTTAAGGTTGTAGACCCCTGGTCTGGTGTGTGTGTGTGTGTGTGTGTGTGTAAAAGGCAGCACTGATCATTGATCACAACATCATAAGAACAGGCACTAAGCTCCAGTTCCATAGAAGCATGGATTTATCACACTAGGTAGAACCCAAGGGGTAGATCAGTGTTTCTCAGCTGAAAGATGTATGGACTTTAACTCCCAGAATTCCCCAGCCAGCCATCAAGGAGTTTCCACAGAAGATCATGGAGAATAATAGAGCTAAGAATCTGTGAGAATTCTGGATCCAGAAGAACAGGTAGGCATTAGATAATTAACCAGATACTGTAGTAGTAGACAAATTAATAGAAAAAGACTAGAAGAGCTCAGGAGGCCAGGCAAGCGGGGTGAGGCAAGGCGCCCCTCAACATGAGTGATGTGGAGTTGGCCATGCCCACCCAGCCAGTCATTAGGGCAGAGAACCGGTTGTTAAATTATCCTGCCACTGCTTTGAATACAGGAAAAAGTAGCCTATAACAAAAAACCATGCACATCAGATGCCATAAATCTCCTTCTCTCCTATTTAAAGATTAATTGTACAGTTATTTTCAGAACAGTAGCATTCAATACCATGTAGCACATTTAATGTGTCTTGTTATTCTAATAGTTTGTTTTATCTGTTTAACTAGATAGCACTTCTGGATTCTCCAACAGCTTTGAGTATGGAAGAAAAACTGCAACAGAATGAAGCACGAGTAAGTTTTACCTTATCGGTACTCAAACACCAATACTTTTAGACTAGTCCCTATTTATATATAAATAGATTAGTGCCAACAAGTCATTGTGAACTATCACTGTAAGTAGACCAGGGGTGAAATGTAAAATTTGTTGCTACCGGTTCTATGGGCGTGGCTTGGTGGTGTGGGTTTAATGTGACTGGGTAGGCGTGGCCAACTTTTTTTTTTTTTTAAACTTTTCAAAGCATTTTTTCTAATGCTTTGGCAACTCAGCTAG
>JANHZT010008078.1:21822-36939 GCA_032468215.1 Stegonotus admiraltiensis | reverse complement strand
CCCCCTGGGGGTCGCCAGCCTGCATTGCCTGACCGACGGCACCCTGAGGAGGCCCCCTCTGTGGGAGCGAACTGGTCGGTGGGAGGTATTTGGTAGCAGAAGGTAGCAGAAGTCTCGCCATCCCGCCCCAGAGGGATGCCTCTGGAAGTCCTCAAGCAAAATAGGGTAGCCTCTTAATACTTCCACCCAAAAACAACAACAACAACAAAAGAGGACACAGCTTTATTTAAAATGGGCATTTGCTAATTTATACATTCAAATGCAATTTTAGAAGGTCTGGCTTCTAAGCCTTGTTCCAGAGCATTACATTTAAGGATTCAGACAAATCCTTCAATGATTTCTGCACTAAATCATTCAGGAAGCTACTTATAATTAGTTTTGAGAAGATATTAGAGAAATGTGATAATATTCATGCAACACAGTTATTCATGTTTGTTTTAACTCCTGTTTGCTGAGTTAATCCACCTTTTAGGCTCACATGTCATACCAAACTGTCCTCACAGCTTTGACTTATTAAAGCGTCTGCATATTCTTTTATCTTACATACGTTGGAAACTCTTCTTGGGTTTCTTCAGATTCCCAGCTAGTCCAGGCATCAGTTGCAGATGGACAGTTTCAGCCGCCTTCCTGCCTCACGGGTCTTTATCTTTCAGCTAGCCTTGACTTGGATAGACACCTGCTTCTGGCAGCCCTTTAGACAACTGAGGTTGCGATCTTACTCATCAGAAGGATAACATGGTGGGGAAAGATGAGATGGAGGATGCCCTCAAATGCAGGGCTTTCCTTTGTCAAGGAAGACACATGGGCCTCCGAAGCAGGGTGTCAAAGCAACCAGCCCAGCAACTGGTATTCAGGGATATTTGTGTCTCTTAACACTAAGGCTACAATTAGTCATTGTGACACATGGCTACTGAAAAACTGAAATGAATTCAATAGACCTGACCTCCCCTGGTTGGGACGATAAGATCCAAACATGAGATCCTGGAAGCTCTGGAGGATGGGTCCCTGAGGTCTGGCCTTCAGAAACAGAAGAGATAAAATTCAGCTGATGTATATTTCAGGGTTGGAGAAGGCCACAAAATGTGCAAAGCAACAGTGTCTTCTTTTGCTATTGTGTTCCTTCAGGAACATCATTCCTATTGTTCAGGATATTTAATACAATTAATACAATACAATGAAAGGTGCTGCTAAAAAATTGTGTGGAAAAGGAAAAGGAAACGGAACGCTCAGCTTCATAATGTAAAAACATACTTTTCCAAAGGAGTCATTATCCAAAGGAGAAAAATAGCGCTTAAAACGATGTAACACAGAAGTTGAGGTAAACTTAAGGGAATTAATAATGTTGGTGCAAATTCATATGGGGGGGATGTCACGATAAGCAAGGAAATAATCTGGATCAGAGGTGGGTTTCAGCAGGTTCTGACCAGTACTGGAGAACCGGTAGTAAAAATTCTGACTGGCCCCGCCCCCATCTATTCTCTGCCTCCCATGTCCCAGATGATTGGGAGGAAATGGGGATTTTGCAGTAAACTTCGCCTGGAGTGAGGTGAGAATGGAGATTTTACAGTATCCTTCCCCTGCCACGCCCACAAAGCCATGCCCACAAAGCAATGCCATGCCTACAAAGCCACACCCACAGAACCGGTAGTAAAAAAATTTGAAACCCACCACTGATGTGGATGTTAGAAATCTGGGTGTCTAAGCAAAGGTAAACGGATATTTTGATAAAGAATGGGCAATAGGTAAGCTGATCATAGGCTAAAATACAAAGACTCTCGCTAGATAGTGGGAACCTCACAAATAAACCTGAACTGAGACTTTCTATTGGGAGCAGGACGTCACCCATAGAGTTAACAGAAAGAAATGAAATTTTGAGTGAAGGAAATATATACAATGTTGGATTCAGAGGAACATATCTAGGGACTTTGACCGAAACAAGCTTTGACCCAGAAAGGCCAAGCCTGAAATAAGTAACTAGAAAAGAAAGGAAATGAAGTAGTTAGCTTAGGAAAACAAGCTGAGGAAATAAACAGGAATCAGACATTTAAAGTGAAAGGTTAGCTGAGAGTAAAGGAAAAAGGAAGCAAGTGAAAGGGAGATTTTTCATGAATCACTCATAAAACAAAATGAGAGAAGGAAAGGATAATGCTGTCAAATTTGGTGAGCCAAGGAAGAAAATTCAGACACAAAAGGGATTTAAGGGAGCTGGATAAGTGGGCAAGTTTCCACTGTGAGGAGAATCAATTCAATGTGTGGGACTTGAGACATCAGCAAGATTGTATATGTCAAGATGGTAGCCACAATGGAAGCCCTGCCCCCTTTAACATGCACCACTAGGCATGCCAGGGACATGGTTAGTCCAAGAGACCGAGGACTAGCTTGATGTATGATTGCTGTCATGATTGGAAGAAGCAACATTCTGACAATCCAGATTTGGATCAGGGTCGGGGGGGGGGGGGGGCGGGCAGAGACAAGAGGGATCAACTAGAGCCAAAAGAAAGGTAGAAGGAACAAGATGTTTGCAAGTCAACTAAAATGGACTTTTTGACATTTTAAAGCTAATGGGTTTTGAAAAGCACCCTCCCTGATTGTTGGGTGACAAAGAATGAGAGAGACAGAAAGACTGCATTTCCTTAGCATGCATCTCAGGACTGATTTTTTTCCCCATAGCTTCTGCTCTGTAAGATAACTCTCATATTTATATAAATCATGTAGGCCTGTGAGACTGTACGAGTTCTGTTTTAGTACTTGCCTTAAGCAGCCATCTTTCATTCTGAAAGCAAGAAATTAAAGTGTGTTATTTATTCATAATCAGAATGTCTTGAATCTCATTCGATCTGGGCAGGTGCCCTTTACTTCTGCTCCTGTTGGGGATAGGAAAGAGTAGGGACCCTCAGCTGTAGGACTTCCTTCTGGGGTAGAGTTTCTCAAACTCAGGATTAGCCTCAGTAGATACAACAGGCCTCCCTAAAATGCTGATATAAAGGGCATGGAAGAAGACACACAGAGAAGCAATTCTTTGCTCAGTTAAAAACTATTCTTTTTGTACAACAATTGTTTTAAGTCACAAATAAATAGGAAAGTATCACTCAATAGAAGATTAATAATTGCATTATCAGTTAGAGTCAGGTAAAGGGCCTATGGAGAAAAACTTGACATACAGGAAATCAAGGCATTCTTACAGCTGAGATGACAAGCTGTCAGATATAAAAACTATCAGACACACAAAATAATATTCAGAGAACAAGCTCTTTGGCCCATTCTTTTCAACCCTGTGTCCTCCAGCTACAGTATGTGGGAATATGTCTTCTGTTTTCTCCAGACTTTTAAATAAACAACGGCCACTGGACTGATGGGAGAGTTGTCTCTATCCCCCTAAAGCATCATTTCTCAACCACGGTATGGTACTCTCTCCACTCCTTTTCAACATCTATATGTTGGGTGAGATCATCCGTCACCATGGGTTGAAGTATGCACAGTATGCTGATGATACCAAACACTATATTTTCCATTCTTGGTGGTGACCAGAGGTGGGTTTCAGCAGGTTCTGGAGAATCGGTAGTGGAAATTTTGAGTAGTTCAGAGAACCGGTAGTAAAAATTCTGACTGGCCCCACCCCCGTCTATTCTCTGCCTCCCGAGTCCCAGCTGATCGGGAAGAAATGGAGATTTTGCAGTAACCTTCCCCTGGATTGGGGACGGAATGGAGATTTTACAGTATTCTTTCCCTGCCATGCCCACCAAACCATACCCACCAAGCCACACCCACAGAACTGGTAGTAAAAAATTTTGAAACCCACCACTGGTGGTGACCCAAGTGATGCTGCCCTCTCATGGTACCTGGAGGTCTGGATGTGTGCTGGGGGAACAGCACACTGGAGGTGGTTGATTGAGTAATAACTGATCCCACTTCCCCCTACTCCACCCCCGCCTTCCCCACCTGTCCTTAGATTTTAATGTTTAGCTTTTATTTATTTCTGTTTTGATTTATATTAGATTAGATTTTTATGACTGTGAACCACCCAGAGTTATCCTATTGTGAGATGGGAGGCCAATAAACGTTATAAATAAATAAAGTTGGCTTCAGAATTATGGGAGCTGAGGTCTACATATCTTCAAGCTACCAAGATTGGGGGGAAATCTGTCCTAAGCTAAAAACCAACATTCCTATAGCTTGTAACAGGGCTGCAAATATCTCTTCCGTACAAATCCAATCAGCAACGAACACAGCAGTGAGAAAGAGTCTCATTTGAAAGTGTTTTCCGGGGGTCTAACAACTACCTGCAGGCAGTCCCTGGGATAACAGGCTTCTGCGTAAGCTTGGCTGTTGGTTCTACC
The DNA here is from genome assembly GCA_032468215.1 of Stegonotus admiraltiensis. Taxonomy (NCBI): domain Eukaryota; kingdom Metazoa; phylum Chordata; class Lepidosauria; order Squamata; family Colubridae; genus Stegonotus; species Stegonotus admiraltiensis. Next base: position 32,602 of record JANHZT010008078.1, on the reverse strand, counting down.
TGCAGACAGTCATTTAAGGAAACTGATTTTCCCTTTGACTTAAGGCAGATTTTAATGGAGACTGCAATATCTTGGGACTAGGAATCCATATCACCCTCACCCGCCTCGGAAATCGACAGTCGTTGCAGGGCAGCTTTTTCAGCCCAGAACTCTTCCCAAAGTACAATTTCATACAATGATCAACATTTATAATAGCCAAATATCTTGGGGCCATATCTATGATGCTACAATACCAACAGATCAAGATTGAGTCTTGAGTCTAAGTTACCAATCATGATAGTGCTATTATGAAAGAAGACCAAGCATAATAAATTCTGGAAGGCTTCCCAGAAGGAAAAGCAGATGTAGGAACACCCTAAATTGTCACCGCAAACGTTTTTTGTACACGTACGGGTAAATATTCCTTGAGATCTTTAGTGTCTTGCAATACCCAGTGTGGCCACAGGATGTCTCCCTATCTTGCACAAAATACACAAACGGTCCCTTTTAATAGCTAATTAAAGATAGTGCTCGGAATTGTGCAGGAAGTGTACTTACTTCAGTACAAAAAGCTTTAATTCTTTTTTAAAAAACTATTTATTACACATGTATAATAGTCAGAGGAGCCTCTGCTGAGAGTTATAGCTGCTTCCAGCAACCTTTTCCAATATTTGCTTTCCAAAAATATCAGATAAACAGGCTCTGATCATCCTTCTGGCAGAACAGGAATCTTTGTCCAACACATTAGGATGGTGCTGGATTGGGGGCAGATCGATACACAATATCAGAATTTTACAATAAAAAGGAGTTGTTCAGTTCAGTAAACTGGATCCATCAGTAGCAAAACTGGAGCAATTGCGCAGGTCATTGAAAGGAGGGGCGAACCGGAAGCAGAATCTGGAATAAAGACTTGACTGTAAGGCCCAATGTCATCTGCTCCTTCAGGAATAAAGGGCTTTCCTTCTTGTGCGGTGGCCTTTTGTATCCAGTCAAGGTAGCTGAAGACTGCAGTGTAGACCGTGGGGCTTGCCTCTGGGTCACAGTTACCTCCCCAGCTTGCTATGCCAACCACAAACCATTTCATGTTGCTTCCAGAATCACAGAACAGGGGACTCCCACTCTCCACCTGGTGAAATGAAAGTACAGCTGAAATAGCCCAAATTCCTGTGCAAAAGGCTTTGAAGGGTTCAAAACAATATGTTAATCGTGGACAATCGAATGGGTCTTTGTCATATTGATTTTTGCCCCAACAGGCAAAGATCAGCTTTCTCCTCCTTTTTTATATCAATCTGTCAAAATTGTAATGAAACTTTACCTAAATGAAAAGTGCATTCTCTCCCTACATATTCTAGTCTCCATTTTAATTTCCATGTCTTATTTCTCCTGGCTTGGATTTTGGATTGTAAACACCAAAAGGGATAATCTTGCATAATATAAATGATTTAAAACATAGCTTAATCCTCCAACCACTGCCCTCCCCTTGCCTTCAAAATTTTCTTTAACTGTCAACTGTCTGTTTCTATTTAACAACAATCAGATAATAATAAGAATCTCCTGAAACTTCTGCATTCTTCCTCCCACACAAAATACACAAGATCTGTCTGTTGCAGCAAAGCCCTTGCTCCTGTTTTTGTTATTTAAAGGGCTAACAAACAAATCAAAGGATCACAAAGATATCAAAGAAGAAAGAGAAAAGAAGGGATGGGATGGGAAAAGCAGAAAAAACACAAGCAAAAAAAAAATAACGATGTGTCTTTTCTCCTTTTCTGAATATCTGGTCTCCAATATTGTGGGCTTGAAATATATCCCTATGCACTAAGGTAGGGGTTGGCAACCTTAAACACTCAAAGAGCCACCAAGGTCCTAACCAGAAGCCCCCGTTCAATTCTGGAGCCAACCAGAAGTCTGGTTCCCCCATCATAGTTTCCTCCTAGTGTGGCATCCTTTTTCCTCTGCTGACCGGAAGTCTGGTCCCCCCACCAGAGAGTCTTCTCCTAGCATGGCATCCTTTTTGCTCTGCCTGTCCTAACCGAAAGCCCTACCAATTGTGGAGCCAACCAGCAACAGGGAGCCAGAGCAGATGGATGAAAGCCGCGGGTTGTTGACCCATGCACGAAGGAACAATTTTAGCTTGATACTTTCCTAAAATATCTTCCCTAGGTGTTTGAAAGTTGAATAACAAAAACTGGGCATGAGTCTGTTGTGCAAAAGATATTGGGGTCTTCTAGTAGCTCAAGATGAGATTAAATGTACCTCGCAGTTCTCCTCCATGTTTTCCTTAGAAACAGCACAGAAGACATTCCCGATTAACCCTTGGATCTCCTTGGAACATACATCTCTGTCAATTAGAGTTACTTCTACCTTCATTAATATGTGGGTTAATTTCTCAACATTATCTGCAGGCAAAAGGAAAGGGTGAAGGCCAAGTAAAAGTTTAGAATCAACCAATAATGGGTAGAAATCAGCCACGCAGAGTTTCACAGGACAGAATATATTAAGAAACATAACTGTCCTGTCACCATAAACAAGGAGCAGCCCTGCCAATTTCATGGAATTATGTCAGAGATGCCAGCTTTGCTCTCGTGTGATAGAAAGGGATCCTGGTCTCATTTATTAAGGAAGGAAGGGAAGGAAGAAGGAAGGGAAGGAAGAATGCACAACTTGAAGTGGGTGGGCAGCATGTTGTTGCTCTAATCCCCTTTTATATGATCCTTGCATATCCACAAGATTGTGCTGCTGAAATCAGCCAGTCAAAGAGAATTTCCATTTTCTAGGGCAGGGTTTCTCAACCTTAAGATACATGGACCAACTCCCAAAATTCCCTAGCCAGCTTGCTAGTTGCTAGCTTGCTAGCTGGGGAATTCTGGGAGTTGAGTTCACACATCAAAGTTGCCAAGGTTGGCAAATACTGTTCTAGGGGGAAAAATGTGTAACGGGTTAGATTAGATTAACTCATCTGTAATGAGTTAGATTAGATAAAGTCATCTGTAGAAATCCTTGAAAACCTCTTAAAATTAAGCTCACTCTTGGGCCAGTTGAAAGTATAAATACATATACATGTATATAACTGTATCTTATACCAGTTTTCAAAGTAGAGTTAAGGCATAGATTTTCCTTTCATCTTCAAACTGATGTCCCACAGTCAGTGAAGAACCAAAACCGAAAAATTAACAGCTCTTTCAGTAAGATAACAATCCAAAACACACCTCCAAATTAATTATGCAATACTTACAGGAACAAAGGTAAAAGTTTTGAAAAGGCCTCCACAACCCCCAGATTAGAGACTTTATACAAATTCCCTTACAATATTTCTAAAATGAAAGAGTTTGGTGCAGAAGGATGGGAAACTTTCCAAAACTAAGCAAGGAAGATTCTTAGCTGGCTCCAGGAAAACCTGTTTTTTTGCCAAAGGAAGGGTTCACACTGCACCTGCCACATACACAGTTTCCTTATTCTGAATCTGTAAACAATTGCCAATAAATAATATATATCCATCCAAATTGATAGCAAAGCATCATTACGGTACTTTGCATGACATAGAGATTATATTAGCTTCTATTCATTTAGAGATTCATAGAAACATATATATTAATATCTAGGCCATTTATCCAATTAAGTGCAGTATTTGTTTGTTGGAGAAAGTCGGCCTTCCCTCCTGTATAAGCTCTCAAATGGCAGCTGGTCCCTATGTGGGCCAGTATCTGATGAGGAGCCCCACCACAGTCACATTCAGGGGAGGGTTCTCTGCCCCATATTTATTCTATTCTTATTAATCAATGCATTTTAATTTGTAACCTATAATGTATATATAATTTTTTAATTCCTCAAACCTTACAAAACCCTATGTATTTCCATCATACCATAGTATCAATAAAGGAGACTATTTGTAGCTCGCCATATTATTATGTGATCTTTCTATATATATTTTGACTGTTGTCCATGAGCTCTATGCTATAGACTAAATAAATAAATCATAAAGGTAAAAGGTTCCCCTCACACATATGTGCTGGTTGTTCCTGACTCTAGGGGGTGGTGCTCATTTCCGTTACAGCCAGCGCTCTCCGAAGTCGTCTCCATGGTCATGTGGCTGGCATGACTAAATGCCAAAGGCGCACGGAACGCTGTTAGCTTCCCACCAAAGGTGGTCCCTATTTTTCTACTTGCATTTTTTACATGCTCTCGAACTGCTAGGTTAGCAGAAGCTGGGACAAGTAACAGGAGCTCACCCCATTACGCGGCACTAGGGATTTGAACTGCTGAACTGCCGACTGTACTTACACACACACAGAGAGAGCTACAAAAATGCCCTGCCCTAATTAATAGCTGATTGAGAGACCGGTGTTAGGGAACTCTTCCCTTTAAACTTGTCTGCAACCTAAGTTGGGAAAGAGAAGTTGGCTGCTACTCTACTCCTTTCCCTTTCCCTGGAACCAGAGATCCCACCAACCAGTGGTGGGTTTCTACTGGTTTGCCCGAGTTTGAGCAAACCAGTAGTGGCGGCGGGAGGCTCCGCCCACCTGCCCAGATGTCATCAAGGACGCTCTGTGCATGAGCAGAAGTGCCGTGCATGAGCAAAGCGAGCGAGTGCATACATGTGCTCACAGTTCCAAACCGGTAGCAATGGTAAGTGGAACCCACTACTGCTACCAACGTCTATTGTTAACCCTCACAGTAGCATTAGCAATAACCAATGTTTAAAGGCATTGGGGTGGGGGGGGGAGAAGAGAGATTTTCAAGATTCTATTTCTAGATTGAATTCATTCAGGGAAGGGCCACTGTTCATGAAAACATTCCATTTCCGCTCTTGATTTTTCCTTTTGAAGCTGCTCATTCATCTTCCCTGCTACTATGGACTGCATTTTTTTGTAAAGACTCTTTTTACCCCTCTTCTTCTCTAGATAAGAAGTGTTTACTTTTTTCATAATCCCTTATTTTGAAAGGGGGTGGGAGATGGCCATCAAGAGGGAATTCAGTAACCTTTATGTAAATACCACCTTAGCCTGGATGGGGGAAGGAAGTGGGGAAGATAGGTGGACGGGTGAGGAAAGCAACTCAGCATTTCCACGTCTCAATTCTCTTTAGAGTAAGAGGGATAATCTGTACTCAGCTTTCAAGAGTCTGTCACTCTGCCCTATAATAATAGAGTGCCAGTAGTTGATGTGAGTTTCCTAACCTGGTCTACTCAAAAAAGTTGACTCAAGGCTAACTAATTTTTCAAGCCACATTAGATTAAGAAGTAGGATGCAATTCTTCTTGCCCTTCCTTTGATTTGGTTTCATATTTCATGGTTTTGGCCATAAAAAAATGGAAGGCAGAGTTAGAAAGTTTTCCTTATTGGAAAGGACAAAAAAAAAGGAAAACTTTTTTCCCAAAGCACAGTGCAGTGGGATAAGTGAGATCATCAGTAGCAAAAGCTTAAAAATATCACCCCATCTCCATTTCTCAAATTCCTCCCTAAAGGATGGAGACTGGATTAGAAACTGCAGTACCAGCCATTATAGTCTTCCATGTGGCAACCCAGCAGTCTTGCCATATGCTGAGGTCCTGCAACAAGGGCAAGCAAATTGGTGTCGTTTTTTCACTGAAGTTGATGGGAGAATCCAATAAGATCAAAGCAATGTTGTTTCTCAGACTGGTACTGTTGAAGTCTTCATGGATGATCACCATGTCCAACTTCTTTTTCTTCGAAGGTTTCCCATGCAAGATGACCACTATGGGGAGATCTAAAGAACTTAAGAACAAAGATAGAGGCAATACATTACTGAAATGTATTTAAACCCTAAGAGCTGGCCTGATGAATCAAAAAATACCGTAAGACATACTGTTCAGTTGAGTCAATGGTATATTTAGTGCAAAATATTATAAAGGGCAAGTATATCTGTTGTTTTGAACCTATGCATCAGCTACAAGTTCCCAACCTTTTTTTCAAAATCCCTTGAATTCCCACCTTGGAATGGTCTATGGCCATGATGGAGAACCTATGGCATGATGCCACCTGTGAAGCCGTATCTGTGGGCACACAAGCATTGCCCTAGCTCAGCTCCAGCACGCATGCGCATGCCGGCCAGCTGATTTTCGGGCCTTCCGGGCCCACCGGAAGTTAGAAAATGAGCTGTTTCCAGCCTCCAGAGGGCCTTCAGGGGTGTGTGTGTGAGGAAGGCCGTTTTTACCCTCCCCAGGCTCCTAGAAAGCCTCTGGAGCCTGGGGAGGGCAAAAAACAGGTCTACCATGCCATTGCGTACCAAAAGCAGGGGGAGGAAGGGGGGTTGCACATGCATGCACGGGGGGGCATTGAATTATGGGTATGGGCACGTGCACAAGTGACTCCCCGCACTCCCCCCGCTTTTGGAACGCGGATGGCAAAAAGGTTAGCCATCACTGGCCATGGATTGGTGTACTTGGGACCTTGAACAGAGAAAAAGAGGTCAACCTAAATTGCTTCAAGCAACAAAGTAGAGCAGGCAGGATAATTTGAATTAGCCTGCTGTAGAGGACTAATGGTGAGAATATGAATGATAAGTGGTTTTTTTATTATTAATTACCATGTGGGTGTTCCTGCTCAAAGCTCTATTCCTAATTCATTTTGCTAGTTCTCCTCTGCAGTCAGTTGGCATCCACATCTATTTAGCCTGCTTCAGTTCTCACTCAATTGTTGAGTCTGTGTGACCACTCCTTATTTTCCTCAATATGTTTGCACTTCCCTCAAATGTATTGACATCTTTCTTACATTTTCTCTGCAATACTCACAGGTCCTCCTTGAAGCAGTGAGCTGCAGACAGGATCCACCAGCTGCTCAGAATTGCTCCTCTGCAGATAACCTTGTCTTTGGTCCGAATGCTGACCTGCCAGGGTAGTGTTTCAGATGTCCTTGCTGGGGTTCCTTCTTTGATTCTTGGTACTGTCCAGGAAGTGGCTCTGAATTTGGAACTCAGACCACATGAAGAAATCGGTACGGTAGGCAATATTCTTAATTCTGTTTTAAAAAAGTGGAATTCATTCCTCTAAATTTGTGCCCATTTTCCAAGTGTGAGAAAGTTAAGTGTAAGCTCATTGGAACTGTATGTCTTAGCCAGTCCTCTGTGATAATACAGTATGACGTGGACAGTTCCAAAATTATGGTTTTTCTTCTGGGATATATGGAATAAACACATTAAAAAAGGATTCCACCTACTTGTATAAGAGACAGTTATTGAGGAGACCAGAAACAGAAGTACAAGCAGCTGCATCTTGCCCTCTTTTTAAAGGGGTCCTCCACATTTAAACTGAATGCTGAACAAAGAACTTCCTACAAATATCACCTTGTTAGCTCAGAAGAAATGTATTTGCCTAGAAGAGGCATGACCCACATTTCCTCTGCCCCATGTGACCTCATGCACTAACTAAATCACCTGTGATGATATCATAATGGAATCCTGGGGTTTGCCTGGTATTTGCAAGTCCAACAACAGGGGGCTGAATGTGTGTCCAAGTTTCTGGTTCTCAAATTTGAAAGGAACCTGGGATTGGTTTGTTTTTTGAATGGTGAAAGGATCAAATGCGGCAGGTACCCAAGAAAAGACTGAGGGGTATCTTTGATGTTTAACATGAGTTCTATGAAGCTCCAAAGTTCCAAAAAGTAGAGGCTCGAGGGCAGGGGTGCCAAACTCGTGGTGCCACGGCAGCGTTACGTGATGTATCACAACTTTTTCCCCACTTCGCTAAACCGGGTGTGGGCGTGGCCAGTGGGTGACGCATCCAGCCCGCGGCCTGCTCTAGGAGAAACAAGTGGGCAGAATCAATAAAAAATTAATTTTGATTTCATTTAAATTAGGTTATATGATTATAATTTGGCAACAATGTTTGGAGGATTTCTATATAAAACTTTTCAAAAAATGAAATAATTGAATTTAGGATTAATAGAAGCTTTTGATTTAGTTAAAAAGATAATGAGTTCGAATTATGTCAAATGAGTCAAAAATGTTTTGAATTACATTATGGAAACATTATTAAAGCAAGAAATACTTGGTCAGTCCATGTAATTAGCTAAACAGCAGGGATAATTGACTGGCCCCAACCAGAATTGGACAAACTGAGTAGGAAAACAGGAAAACTAATTACTGTACATCGTGCTATTTACCAAAGAAGTGACATTCACAAATTATACATATCCAGAAATAGTGCTAGTAAAACATGACTCTGGTTGAAATCTGGAATATATTAAAAAAGAAACTGCAGGAACGATCATAGCAGTTCAAGAACAAATCCTGCAAAGAAATGCCAACAAAGCCAAAAAGGCCAGTGATATAAACTAGGAGATAATCTCATTAGTGGCTGTAATAAAACCATTGAACAGAGTGAACATACTCTATTCATACTCTGTTCCATGATATGCATTAAAATTATCCCCTGGGATTTATGTAGGAAATTTGGCTTTACTGTTTGTAAGAATCACTGGGAACTTGTGCCTAAAAAAGTTTTGAAAAATGAAAAAATAAAAATGTGAGATTTCAAAACTGATTCAAAAAAATTGATAGGAACTTAAAACCTAATATACTATACATTTCTCTCATAGAAAAGCATGCTAAAAGTTAAAGAGACCCATTTTAAATTTTCCTGACATTTAAATTTACATACTGGGCATTTGTAATTCCTGTTCTAATCTTAAATTTCTGAACACTATGGTCTGTTTACCAACAGAATATCCACATAATATTTTGCACACAAGTCATGGGCATCTTTGAGATATCCTCCAGTCTTGTTTGATAGGCAATTTATCTTCCTTTCACTCAAAAGCATAGCTCTCTCAATGATATTGCAGAGATGCAACAGTGGCATATAATTAGGATTGTTTTTGTTGCCATCATCACCCCTAAATATGATATCTCACTTGTCCTCAATGAAACTCAAGCTTTTTCCACTGTTGCTCTAGTTGCATTTTTACTGGCTTCACTACTCCCAGGTCCCTAATTAATTAGGGTGTGTGCATGTTTATGAGCTCTGCTATGAAGAATAAATGCTGAAGAGTGTTATGTAAAAATTGCTTGGCTCATTTTCAGGTTCCATTAATTAAGCAAGTGTTGGCAGAATTGACAGCCATCTATCCACACCAATCTCCAAGGGCAAACCAAATTCCTGGAGGATAAAGCTATCAATGGCTACTAGATCACAGGGATATTTTTCTCAGTACTCTCAAACTGCTCTCATATCCTGCTGGTAGTCTTCCCAATGATATCTGGTTGGCCAATATGGGAAGAATAATTTTGGATTAAAGAAGCCTTTGATTTAATCCCACGTGCTCTTTATGTTATTAACCTGCTCTACTGAACCTTAGATAATACAATTACTTCTCATATATTTGGGAGGGAGGGAGAGAGAATGAGATTTGGTTATCTCAAGAAAAAGTACTTCTAAATAAATACACTAGAATGCCCTTTGACAGTGTAGAGAAACCTAGATAGCACCAGTGTGATGTCAAAGAAGAAAGTGTGAAAGAAATCTACACCACTACTTCAAAGGGTGCCATTTTCTTGAAAGCAATTGGGATGCCCGAAGGAAAAATCTGAGTGAGAAAGGCTGAGTCTATAACTCTCATTGAAAGCAGATAGGTACACACAGATATATTGTGATTTATATATTACAGCCAGGTATATTCTGGCTACAAATTATATTGTATTCATAAATGCCAATAATGAGGAAGAAAGGCTCACAATAGGGAGGAAAAGCCTGGGTTTGTATGTTTTTTTTAAAAGAAAATAGCAATTATAGGGGAAAATATAGATTGGAAGCTCTTGATATGAAGGAAAAGGTTTGACCTTCTCTCCACAAGCTGTTTTCTGAATGAAACTGCAAATTATTGCTATTTGCCACAGTTGATCTAACAAGCAAGCCACCCATCTCTTTGACATACATGAAGCAAAATGGCATGAAATGGATACTGACATTTTGCCATTCTCTTGCATCTCTTAATTATTCAGACACTAACAAAGTTGTGTACACACACACACACCTTTTGCCAATATGTTACTCCTTTGAAGAGGTGGGCTCTAAACCTAGGCAAAAATATACACTTACAGTTGCTCTTTATTTAGAGAAATAATGCCAACTTTATTGCCAACTAGCAATAAAAAGTTAATAGGCTCCGTTTTTCCACACACTTTCTCTCAGGTCTCATTATTAAAGATGGAATACCTACAAAATAATCTCACCTCAGAAGGACTCAGTGACTTTATCTTGCTAGTTCAGTGAACTGATTAAAGTAACAAGTTGATCACAATGTGTTCGGTTAACTTTTTAAAATGCCTATTTTGTGAAAATGTCCTTCATGCCCACCCAGCCATTTTGTGGATGATGGCCCATATTCTTGAAAAGTGTATAAAACATGTATTAATTGGTATAAGTTAAATAAAGTTACCACCAGAAAAATCAATGAAAAATTGAATTGTAGATCCAGTCTGGATATGGCATAAATTCTATTGGTGGGATAAGCAATTATCACTCAAATATAAGAAACACAAAATAATAGTTTATTTCACAGAAACTGCTTTGAGTTACCCTAATATCACTCCTATTTGCCTGTTCCACATAATGGAAGTAGTTAAACTGATCAGGAAACCATTATTGATAATTTGTTTCCTGTTATAATTCAAGTAGACTTCCTGGATTGCTGTGAACCAAAAGCCAAGAATAAAACTTGGTTCAAAATCCCATCTTATTATGAAGATACTCTATTAGGGGTGAGAATGGTATCAAGGAACTGTTGGCTATGTGCTAGTTCAGTGGTAGGCAAACTTGGCTCTTTCACACCCTGTGGACTTCAACTCCC
>JANHZT010008076.1:8737-23931 GCA_032468215.1 Stegonotus admiraltiensis | reverse complement strand
CGTGTTTGAGATAAAATCCTTGCCAGACTTTCTATCCACATTCCCTGATAGGATTACCATATAGGGTTTATTTACACTCCCCCCAGCGTGGTTTGCCAGCCATTGGGGAGACCAAGATAACCCCCACATATAGCATCTTTGCCTCTTATTTTCTTTGATAGTCTCCTCAAAGAAAACAAAAACTTTATTTTATAATTTTCATTATTTGCTCACTTTCTTTATGCTACTTTATATAAACAATATGAAAGATTATCTGGTTTAGTGTTTAAGGCATAGGCTAGATACCAGGAGACACTGAGTTCTAGTCCCGCTTTCAGCATGAAACCAGTCACTCTCTCTCTCAGAACAAACCACCTCACAGAATGTTTGTTGTTGGGAAAATAGGAGAATAGGAGGAGGAAATATTAATATGTTTACTGCCTTGAATTAACAAATAACAAAGGCAGGATATGAATGAATGAATGAATGAATGAATGCTTTGTTATTACCTTGTTTATTTGCCAGAACAAGGAATACCTATTACTAACTACACTTTATCAATAATCTATCAAATCAACCACTCAAATCCCCAGAACCCCAATATTGGATTCATTACACTACAGAATATAGTTAAGAGTATAGGAGAAATTCTACCTATTCTATTGTAGGCATGGCTTGTATATAAATGCACACCATTTATTCTTCCAATTGTTTTCCTGCTAAATGTGGAATGATTTTGCTTGACGAGGAGATCTTGGCAATTCAAAAAGTTTAAAACTTTTTTGTTAACTTTTAGGTCAGTCCTAGATGATTCTAATGGCAATCAAGTTTTCTATTTTGCAGAGAACAGTACATGGTTTGCATGTAGGAACTGTGTGGAGTCAAACTTAAATGGAGGAATTATTTGGTTTTAGTTTTCATAATAAATGTATTAATATGGTTAAGAGGTTTTCTTCCTCTATTGTATTTATTTATTTATTTATTAGTATCCTGCCTTTATTATTTTTACAAATAACTCAAGGTGACAAACATATCCAACATACCATTCTCCTATTTTCCCCACAACAACAACCCTGTGAGGTGGATTGGACTGAGAGAAAGTGACTAATCCAAGGTCATCCAGCTGGCTTTCATGGCTAATGCAGAACTTGAACTCATGACTTTCCATTTTCAAGCTTGGTGCCTAAACCGCTAGAAAAACTGGTTCTCTACTATTACTATGCTCCAGTTTTGCTAAGTTTTTGTATTTTCTGCCAGAGTGCTATGCACTAGATAGGATATATTTATTTGCTTTCTGCTCCTTTTAATAGCTCAACTGAATGTTATTTTAAGGTATAGTATTCTGAGAATTCAGCTGTTTTAAATATACATACAAAAATAAGATGGAATAATGTACACACAGAAGGAAATAATAATGTTCTATAAATCCCTTTTACATTATTGTAACTCACAGTGCCTATTATCTTCCACTCATCAGTGTACCTATGGAAAGTTAAAATCAAAAAAATTGTTACATATATTATTCAGTTCATTCAGGTGAGTGAATTTGTATTACTCTTTTATATGACTTTTTCATCTGAGTTTTACACAGCTGCTGACTAATTTTCTCATTATGCAGCAACCACCACATAACATTATCACAGTAAATCCTTTTAGGAATATATGCTTTAAAGTTGCAGAGCCAAACAGTAGGCAAAAAGGCCTACTGAACATTATTATATTTAATATGGAATATAAGTATATCGGATCGTATGATTAATCTGACATCACTCTGAATTTGTAGGCTAACGGAAAAGTTTGGGGAAACACATATGAGGAATATGAACGAATATATTGTTTCTTTCAGTGGTGTAGTATCCACTTACTCCTTGCATATAAATTATGGAAATTCATGCACAGACTGCCTCTTAATTAAAGAAATTGTAATAATTTACATGATCAGATTCCTTCTTCTTCGACCTGTATTTTGGAAATATATGTCTTCAGGAAAATAATGGATGGACTGTCTCTATGAGAAGAGAGAAAGAAATGTGATTTGCTATATTATGTATAAAATATCACTGACTTGCTGTATTATTCCATAAAAAAGAATACAAAGTAAGAGGAGGGGGACTCTCCTAGAATCTTTGGTAGAAATATAAAAGAATCTCTCCATGAATTCTTCTAGGAGTATATTTGGGATTTCGGTTTCAGATGACCTCATGCTACGAAAATGTTACCAGTAGTAAAGTCCAATAGTATCTGTCTTTCCTGTGTGTATTTGCATGTATATGTGTATGTGGGGTGGGGAAAAGGAGAATGAATGGATTAAAGTTGCAGTTATTGTGGTTTACATCAGTTTTGGCTGAGAGTTCTGTTTAAATTAGTTTTACAAAGCCTTTACACCTATAGGAGTTTCTTTGCAGAGAAGTTTATTATGTTCTCAAAGAAGCTCCAAGGACCTGCAGCAATTGGCTCGTATGTATTGAAAAAATACTGTTAAAATATCCCATGCATTTTCTCAAAACGTGATTCATTTCTGTATTCCACTGAATGGACAGCATGGCAGAAAGATAGTGGTAAAGTCTATAATGACACTTGGTCACATTATTTTTAACTTGTCTGACATGCCTTCCAGAGATTCATAGCAGCCACCAATCTAAAACTAATCAAAGAGGGACCAGCCCATAACAACAGAGTTACAGAAAACATTCCCACTTTTGAAATATTGATTTCAGCTGAACAAAATACCATCTACCATATGCCATGTGCCTTGTTGCATATGTGGAATGAGATATCGGTTGGGTCTCTGCTCATTATGGTAAATAATTCTTGTTTTTAAAAATGCATTGTTTTCTTCTAAGAATAATTTAAAAGAATGCTATAAATGTTCATGTGTTTGACCAAATGTCTTCATTAAGTGTTTAGTTTAACTTTATTCAAAAAGAACAACAAAAATGCATATAATAGTTACATTGAAAATTCAGCCTTGATAGCACTTCCTCTCATATTCAGAATTTCTTTCTAATGTGTGTTTGTACTTAAGAAATCCTCACCACATAAAGGAGATGAATTTGATATTCTTTTCCCCTTGTTGCAAATTACTTTAATTGCCTGTGCAAAGAATAATTGTCCTAATCAGCAAAGGTTGACAGATCATCCAAGAGCATTTATTTTGCAATTTATCCATTTTAAAATATGTACTTTCAAGATATATTTTGAATAGCCTGACTTCATGGGAAGAGTGCTTGTGAGTATTTTTGAAGAGTCCTTTTGACCTCAAGGTTCAAGAATTAATACATTCATTTGGCAATCATAGCCAAACTGAATATTAATGCAGCATTCTAATTGATGGCTTTCATAAATACAAGATGTTTGGAAATGTAGCATTCTTCTCTTTGTTTAATTTAATGAGGACATACAATACAGTCAACAAAGATGGAAAATTCTTGACATTCTGCAGTATATTTGATACTGAAATGTTCCTTCTGGCAAGCTGTAAAATAGATGCTGCCTTGTTTTATTCTGAATTAATTTTTAATGCAGTAATTCTACTTTACATTTCCTTACATAATCATCTAGAAGCTTATTTATAATAAAAAGATGGATTGATTATATTGTTTAAACAGGTACCTTAAAATAATGACACTGGAGAACAAGGACTTTGCTCCCTGAACATTCTTGGGTGTATCTTAAAGGTTTTGGGCTATTAATCATGTAAATAATCTGTAATTTAACTGGTCACATACCATTTTATAGAAACCTTCTGTTTTGTCAGTGTACACCCTTCAGTGATTATTTGGCTATGCTCAACACATGAATGAAGCATGAAACTGTTGCTGAAGTATATGCAGTTACACCAAGTACAATTGGAATATCTCTGGACACCTAAAAGCAATGGCTCTGCTGCTTGGAATGTACCAAATACTGTTGTTAGATTTGTAAATTGGATAGCCATGCAAGAGAGTTGCATTACATTAAAAAGAAATGGACACTTCAAATTTGGTTCCAAGACAGAAAAATATGGCACATGAACCACTTGTTGACCTAATATAGATATGCCTTTGCTTCCCATAAAACTCAGAGTAATGAAAAAAATTGTGAAAGCAGTGAACAAAAAATGAAAAGTTTTTGATATTTCAGACAGATTTTTTTTTCAAGAATAACTGGAAATATTATTCCAAGGTTAAGAAGGCATTTTTGTTGCTCCGCAGATTTGGGCCAGAGAAGATCGCTTGGAAAGCATTCAAGGATATCACTCAGAATTTTCTTGGTAACTACAGAGAGCCACAATAGATTCAGCTGTTTGACAAATTTCTTACAGCATACATGACCATGAAGTGAAACGTTCATTTTCACACTTGGACTTTTTCCCCAAAAATCTAGATGCAGTTAGTAAAGAATATGATAACAAGTTTCACCAGGATATTGTCTCATTGGAAAAACTATATCACTGAGACTGGAATCCAATAATACTGGCTGAATATTGTTGGGCACATAAGCAAGATGCATCAGACACTGAGTACAAATGAAAATCATCAGCAAAACATTTTTAATCCTGTTGAATTTATGCAATGTATCATAAACATTATGAGATTAAATACATTATAGTCCTTAAAAGTTAATTTTATATTTCTCAAGATTTCTACATGGTACAGTTATTCTGAAATTATATTTGTGTTCAGTTTTAAGGGGTCCATTACAATCACGAAAAGCTTTTCAGGAAGCAAAACTTTTGAAAAAATGGCAGGACAGAGGCCTTTTCAAAGAAAGTTGTGTCATTATCTACCATGCTGATCAAGTGTAAATTGGTATTTTCAATTTCTCAATCTAGGATCAAGGGAAGATAACTGGTCATTCATTCAATTTTTAAATTGAAGGTAGGATTACAACCTCTCTACTAATAATATAGCATCTTAACTACCATACCACAGTGATAAACATTTCCTTCCTCTCTATCCCTCTCTCTTTCATTATTATTTATTACATCATACAATCTATCTAACATTTATTTTGTTATTTAAAAGATTCGCATGGCCACATATCTAAAACAACTCTGGACAGCTCACAACAGTAGCAAAAACAATAACTTTAAAATATCGCCATAAATATATAAAACAAAACACAACATTTAAAAAAATTAAATTAAAGTTAAATAATTAAAGTTAATTATGAATAAATGAATACACAAAAAATCCTTATTGCATTTGTATAATTAATTTAAGCCAATCTGCATATCTGACTATTTTCTTGCCCATATACAGGTCATATACAGACTAATGCACTATAATTTAACACCAGCTGCCTGCAATTACTGTAAGTTCGAATCTCACGAGGCTCAAGGTCGACTCAGCCTTGAGTCGACCTTGAGGACCCGGTTTAAAATGAGGACCCGGTTTGTGGGGGCAATAAGCTGACTTTGTATAACATATACAAAAGTATGAAGGCTATTGCTTAATGCATTGTAAGCTGCCCTGAGTCTCCGGAGAAGGGCGGCATATAAATATAAATAAAAAATAAATAAAAAATGTCATTTACAGAAACAACAACAAGAGAGAAAAGAAGAGAAGACAAAACTGGTTGGAAATGTAGGCAGTTGAAATCTTGAATGGATGGGAAGGAAAGAAGAGAAAAAGAAATTCTGCTTAAAGTGTTACAAAAAGGATCCAGTTCAATTGTCAAGAAGCCCCTGCAAAGTACCAGGTAATCCTCAATTTATGATTTAAGATTGTGCTATTCTTAAAATGAAGGGAACCTTAAAAGGATCCTAAGAATAGTACCCACTTGCATAATACCATGAAGCAGCCTGTGCAGGAGGACTAGCCTTACATTGGCTGGATGTGCCTCTTACAAGCTGTTGAAAAAAGTAAAGGTAAGTGGTGTACCACTGGGCTCTGGAACTGGCTGAACATTCCACACATGGCTGGGTGGCTGGATAATTAGGCTGAAGGCTTTTATAGCGATGGCAGCTTTTATGTGCTGGTAGGAAGTGGTTGAGGGCTGACTGGAAACAGGCTGGAACTGACTCTGAGTGTGATAGAGTGGCTGGGTGGGTGGGTGAGGAATAGGCCAAAGGTTTCCATGAGCCTGGGTGCCCCAGCCCCTCTATCATCCATGCTCTGTTTAACAATCCACATGGTTGCTTAACAACCTTAGTTGGAAGTGAGGATTGTGGTGGTTGAGCAAAGCAGTTATGTTGATATCTTGCTTAATAACTGTTTCACTTATAAACTGAGATTCTGGGCATGATTGTGGTTGTAAGCTGAGGAGACTACCTATATTCCCTAATTTATTTTATTTTATTTATTTATTTAATTAAATTTCTATACCGCCCTTCTCCCGAAGGACTCAGGGCGGTGTACAGCCTAAATAGAAACCCCATCATATAATCTTTTAAATAATCTTCAAAAGATGTACATCATTTTTCAGAAATGATGCCTACAATCATTTTGTGTGTGTGTGTGTGTGTGTGTGACTGGAGGATTAGTATTTCTGTTGGTAAATACTATACATGCTTATTATGCAAAAGGTAAGGAAATGAATATATTCCAAGTCCCTTCGCCACTTTTTTCTTCAGTTGCTTTATTTTACTAACTACTATATAGATCTTGAAACAATATACCAGGATCCTGGCATATTGCAGTATGTGAAGGTCAAGTGTTCTACACATATTTGGAAGCAATCCCTATTAAATTTTCAGTCAGAGGCATGTGACCAGGAAATATGATCTCAAGCAGGATATAAAGCGGGGCAGTATAATGGTGTATTATTCAGGAAAAGCTGTGAGATGGAATTGGAAGGAAAAAAGAAGGTGGCAGAAGATAGTATGGGTCTTGGAGTGGACAAGAGCCCCTGCATTAAGATTTTAGCTTAATTAAATATCCTTTGGGAATCACTCTATGAAATATCAGTCCCAGGACACACTCTAAGAATAGTTTAAAAGATGCAAGATGTTCCTCTTTCACTAAATGTTCATAGTTCTGGGTCAAAGTCCACTTTAGAGTTGGAAAGTTAATAGTGAAGCACCTGGAGCAGCTTGTTTTTATAGATATAGTTGCACTTGCCAGACAATTTAATATGACTCATTCACATCTGTCATTTCAATTTTTGAAGTCCCATTAAAAATGGAGTGTCCTCTGTCAAGGAAAGAATGCAGGGATATGGTTCAGCTGCTACCTAGCTTATGGGATTTGTTGATTGAACTGTATCTACTGAAAGTGTACAGAAGCAATATGTATATGTCAAAAACAAATATGGATATTAAATTAAGGTCCTAAATAATTTGACAACTACCCTTGAGACTTTGTTGCTAATTTGCTGCTCTAAAATGCAGAAATAATAAAGAATGTATTAAACGGCATTGTGACTATTTTACTGTATGAGAATTTAAATATTCTTTATAAAATCATCAGGGGTTCTTACTCCTTCAAGTATTCTCAAATTTTCATCTAAACCTATGGAATGTAACTTAGATTCATAAATGTACATATACAAGCTTAAATATAAATATAAACATCTTAAAACAAATGATTAAATCAAATATATGATCCGAAATATTGTCAATACACAATACACAATACAACACAATACATTCATGCACTAGACTTCAATATAATACCTTATTGAAATCTGGAAATATACTCAAAGGCAAGTGTGTAAAGTATAAACTTTTATTTAACCATATATACTGTATGTTTCAGAACAGAAAAAAATAGATTATAGTTTACTATGTGGACCAATATATTACTTCTAACAAAGACACTGCTGAGAGAAATAAAGATAAGGAATCAATTTCTGTAAAATAAGTAGTGAAAAAAGAATAACAATTTGAATGGGGATGAGTAGCTTGAATTTACAAAGCTATATTCGCTCAGAAAGCTTAAGTATTGATAGAAGATTTATTTATTTAAATCTTCCCCTCCCATCTCACAAATTTTACAAATAAATCATGGGAGGTACTAGAAAAACATATTAAAACAATATAACCTCCTCCTCTCCAATAATACCATAGAAAACTGTAATACACACTGAGAACAAGCCCAATAAAAACTCAACCAACATCCTGACTTATGTACCCTGGAGCACATCCACTTCTTCAGCACTTTGCAAAGGGTTGTCAGGGTTGGGGTCAGTGTAATCAAGAGAGATGTGGATGGCAAGTACTGTAACAGAAAAGCCCCAATTCCTAGGCCTGTGATGGTGAACCTATGGCACAGGTGCCACAGGTGGCAGGCGGAGCCATATCTGTGAACACATGAGTGTTGCCCTAGCTCAGCTCCAGCATGCATACGCGTGCCGGCCACCTGATTTTTGGCCATTCCGGGCCCACCGGAAATCAGGAAACAGGCTGTTTCCAGCCTCCAGAGGGCCTTCAGGGGGATGGGAAAGCCTCTGGAGCCTGGGGAAGGTGAAACACAGGCCTACCGGGCCTACCAGGCCAAAAGCGGGGGGAGTGCAGGTGGTCACACATGTGCGAGGTGACAGGGCGCATTGAATTATGGGTGTGGGCACACACACACACAACCCCCCTGTGCTCCCCCCACTTTTGGCATGCAACGGCAAAAAGGTTAGCCATCTCTGTCCTAGGCCCTATTAGATGGCCTTCTTTAAGTGAGAGGACCCAGAGAATGCTGCTTTTGTAAAACCTAGTGGGATGGATAGAAACAAATTTTAGTGAGACAAGGAAATGGCCTTGAAGGACAAGAGGAGGAACTGCTATCAAGACATTGGTTAGATAAAAGAAATCTAAGTCCAGGACAGAACTGTAACCTGAGTAAAAGTCTCAGACACGACACTACTATTCATGAAAATAAAGGAAAGAAGGGGGAAAGCACATTCTGACTGCCAAGGAATATTGCTCCCTTGAACTTATATTTAAAACTTGTTTCTCTAAGGATTGGAATAAACTCACCCAGTGTTTGTTGATCTGAAGGTTCCTAAAAGCTGAAAAACAATTAACAAGCGATTCCTGAAAGTGGTTAGAAAAGAAAATATGCAACCCCCAATCACCTTTTGAAAGTGCTGTGATAGCTCTTCCTTCACCTCCCAGAGCTCTAAACTCCCTGGAGATGGCTGCCTTGTAGTTTCTTCATGAGGAGTAACTGTCAAGGCACTTGTGGGTGTTCTCAAGCGCTCTTCTTGTCCAGAGAGAAATCACAAAAAATCAGCTCTTCTTTCTACCATAGTCATCTGCCCTTTCTTCCCTTGGGACTTCCAAAAACTATTTTTTATTTGAGTGGCTGTGGCATCATGTACAAGGTTTTTCTGTCTGTTCTGCATTTGCTCTGAGAAATCATCCAGTTTAGCCGCACTGGATTTTCTTCAGTATTATTTGAAACAATAATTCAGTAGAGACAGATGACTATCCAGAAACATAATTAATCATGATTATTTATGCCATACCTAATTATGGAGAGTCATCCCCAGGGATAGAACTTAGTTACATTCTAAAACCTTCAGACTGTAATTACTTCCCATTGTATTGTAAATATGCTTGCTCTACAATTGAAAAAATATAGAGCACATTTATAAGAGCAGGGCCAAAGGATTCCATATAAGTGCCAGATAATAATATAAAATTCAATATATTTTAAAAGCACATGTATCCAGATTTTGAAAATAGTACAATTTGCACATGGGAATATAGAAAATATTTGGAAAGCAAATAAAACAAAAGCGTGAAGAACATGGCTTCTGAAATTCTTTCCAATCTCTTTACCAATGATAGCATCAGGGAGCCATCTGTATTTTCTTTTGTGGAACGAAATAGCTTTCATGTGTGTGTGTTTATCCTCCAACTGTTGTGCCTGTATGCTTGGGTGCATATCAGGGGTGGGTTTCACTTAAATTTGCTACCAGTTCACTCGGTTGTGTACCACTTCTGCGCATGCGCAGATCGTATCTGATGATGGCCAGCCGGGTGGGCAGAGCCTCCTGCCACTGCTGCTACTGGTTTACCTGAACTGGGGCAAACCAGTAGCAACCCACCACTGGTGCATATGTACACTTGGATACGTGTAGTAAACTGTATATGCTCTGCTCTTGATCACATTACTAGAAGGGAGGTAAGAGGGGTGCTTAGCATGGAATACCCACCAGTATTCTGACTTCCTTCCCAGGTGCCATTTCCATGTAATGTCTTGGGATAATGATTTATTCCTCTGCTTTCTTTATTCACTCTGGAGCTCCTGGCCAATTTCTGCTAATTTTCCTTTTGCCAGTTCTCCTACCAAATTTAATGTTTCTCCTAGCAAATTTAGTGTTTCTGTTCTGGTTTTGATCAACAGACAGGGAGCATCACAACTCTTTTTTCCTATCTTTTCTCTCAATATTTTGCTTTGTTAGAAAGAAATACAATGAAGTGAAAACATGTAGAAGATATTTTCTGGAATTATTCCAGCACTTTAATAATGGCAAAACCCTGGAATGGAATGGAGTTTGCAATATTTATTCCCGAGCTTCCTGTTCCATAGGAATTGGGAGATTTCTCTCCCCTCCTTTTTTTTTTTCTACTGTCCCTGGCCAACCATTGGCCATTTTCATTTGTTGTTATCTCCTGCCAGTTATAATTCTTTTTATTCAGTTTTTGAAGCAATATCCTTTAAATAGAAAAGTACAATCAGAGAGCCAGACCAAGTCCTGAGTCTGCTTACATAATTTCTAACAATTTCATTGGAATGGAAAGAATAAAAGGAATGTTATTTATTTTACATCTGTAGTACAACGTAAGTTAAAAGTAAGTTTAAATTAAATCAAAACTACAAAGTGAGTGGTTTTCAGTTAGATACCTTGAAGGGTTATATCACAATGCATTTTTGAAATATTT
Source organism: Stegonotus admiraltiensis (assembly GCA_032468215.1). NCBI lineage: Eukaryota > Metazoa > Chordata > Lepidosauria > Squamata > Colubridae > Stegonotus > Stegonotus admiraltiensis. The sequence goes on along the minus strand of JANHZT010008076.1, from coordinate 13,148 downwards.
CCTGCCTCATACTTCTTACTCAGGGTGTATAGAAGCAAGCTAAGGAAAGAAAAACAACAACAAAAAAGCTTCAAAGCTGAGGGAAAAACAACAACAAAAATATTAAAGTATATTTAATATGTAGTCAAGAGTCTTTTAAAAGTTAGTTGACCCAACACAGTGCATACTCCAATTTAAAATATTAAAATTCAAGAAACAACTTCAAAAGACCAATTTTCATTTATTTGTTTTTTTAAAAACAATATCTTACTTTGCCATTTACTTTTCTGGGATATAATAGACTTGAACATGGCTATAATCCATTTTGGAGGACTGGCATGATTGGCAAGGTTGGTCTTTCCTGCAAAGATCCCGCTCCACTCTGTCAGGATTTATTGTATCCTTGCAGGCCATATAATTCAGGCCATATAAGTAGGCTGACCAAGTTAGGTAGAACAAATAGCCTTCTATTAACACAAGCAAGAACAGAGTTGTGGTAGATGCCCTGATAAAGTAGATAAAATATGTGACAAAGCAACATTGACCTAGAAATAGTGCACATTTGGATAGACAGTAAAGACTTTACCATTTAAAAGTTGAAAGCAAGAAATACAAATAATTTTCTTTATTTGGAGTAACCATCCATCTACTTAACACACACACTACCTATGCACATCAGGAGGAAAAATACCTTTTTGTAAGGCTTCTGTGCTTTCCTTTACAGTTAATACTGACTTGATAGTTAAACCTATCCACTCCAATAAATCCTGACATGTTTCTGTCAGGCAGGCAGTTTTAGTTGTCTCCTGAGCAGATTCCAGGGCTTTCAAAATGAAGAGTTTAACAAAATAAAAATAGACGTACTTATATTTTTGCATTATTAAAAACTTCATTTTGGAAATTCTGAAAATTATAATCTCTGCAATGTACCCCCTTCTTGGCTGCCAATTATACCTTCTTTAAGCAATGGAAGCATAGATTATGAAAAGACCCCAAACAATGCCCAATTGCATGTCTCACAGCAATATAAACTCTAAAATTGTAGTTTGCTGGCAGTAGTTTAGACTGGTGATTTTAAGGCTTGTCCATCTGAGAGGACCAATCTCCCTGGTAACAGTATAGCAGAAATCCAGACAAGTGTTAAATGTTGTAACAGGCTGGCAGCTATCAAATTAAAATAATGTGCCAAAATGAAACAGCTTGTCAGACAGCAAGTTTCACAGGGCAAGCAGAGTGTCAAGCTGCTTCTCTTGCAACAGCTTTTTGCCTTTCACAATGTGGTGGAAGAAACCTGCAATTCTGTGGCATGATCTCATGAAGTGGTTTACAATGCCTACTCTGGTTTCTCTAGTATCCTTCTCCATCCCAAGGCACACAAGACCATTGTATGGAGCATGTGAGCAAGGCAGCATACACCCACAAAATATGTTTTGTGCCCTACCCTGATTATGCTGACATCACTGTCAGTTACAAAACTGGATGAGTTTATCCTGCCCTTCAAGCTGCTTTTCCATCTTGTTTTCATGGGAAGCCTCAGCTACCACATGATAGAGGAGCTATTCATCATTTCTACATACAGAAGTGCTTCACAATGTCTGTCTTCTAAGTCCCAAAGCCCTGTGAAGGAAAAGTATGAATGGTCTTTACTTTTGTTTTATCTTGCAGTAAATATATGTTTATGCCCAGATGGGAATAAAACTCCTTCAAGTAATTCTTCATATATAATTCAGGAAGGACACACTTCAGTTTATATCCAAAACAAAATGCCCCCATTTAATTCCATGCATGGATGAAATCATACAAATCTTGTCTTTTCTGTTGGACATTTATCACTCAAAAGCAATGCAAAGAACATTTTGTATACTCCTAGATTATGATTTCCCCAGCCCCCAACCCATTCTTCTGCAGGAAGTTTTTTTTCCATTTGGCCAATGTTCTTCCCAATAGAAAGTGCTCCATTGGCTCTTTGTGTCAGAGATCTAGTAATACCTACTGGCACTACTGTTCTGCTGGTCTCTCCAGGTGTGCACAAAATGCATCCAAACTGACACTTGCTGAATAAGGAGTGAACAAAGAGTGAGTAAACAAAGAACTGTGGGGTATGAAGCCCTCTTTAGTGTTCTTCTCCTTGTTTGACCTTTGCCATATTTTATAACAATGTGTATTAATTAAAACCAATGGAAACTAAAATTATGTATTCTATTATTAATTGTAGAGAACAGACTCCTATTAAAGAAATTAATCTATAATCCAAATACAATATACATGCTAATGAATGCATAACCTCAGATCTACTCACTCAAGCAGAGGACAGATAAGTAACAAACAAACAAACAAACAACTGAGGAAAGTTCTGGTATTTCCCTCCCTTTTGGCTATCCTTTTAGAGCAGTGGGTAAAATAATAGTGAAGATGAGTGGGGAGAGGTAAGAGAATAATAAGGAAAGAGAATGAAAGAATCAGAACTGGTAGAAATTCATTCAAGACAAACAAAGAGACAATTGGGATTTTAATTAGGTAGACAGATGGACAGGATAGATTAATAGATGGCTAGATTGATTGAAATTGGGAAAAGGTAGGAGTATACCAAAAAACAGACAACAGCATGAAAGCAACAGATTAGAAGTCAGTCTCTCTCTCTCTCTCTCTCTCTCTTTCGTTTTCTCTCTTCAAACAGAATGTGCTGCTATTGCAAACAAATCCTAGTAAATGGAATGAGGAGAAACAAAGTAGCAGAGACAGAAAAGCAAAACTATCCCACCCCAAAAGAGTTCTTATTGGCATTGCTTATTAAGGTCATAATATTCATTTGCCAGCTATTTGTGTCAGTTTCACGGGCCCATCTCACATCCTGCCAAAATTTTCTATACATGCAATTAAAATTACAACATTGCATGTTTCTGAAAATTTCTGAAGCAGGGTGAAAGTCAGTTTCCAAAGAACATTAGAGACATTTGATTCTCAATTTTGATACAAATGTCCAATTCACATTGATTTTTATTTAATCAAAGCTTTGAACTAAATATTGTAAATAATTTTATGCCATTGCTTCCAGTGACTCTAGGAAGAATAAGATAGATTTAAAAAACAGGTTTTGATCAAACTATTCTCACACATTTTTTAAAAGTATGGCTTAAACTTCTTAAAATATCTTGTTACGTATGAAACTTGGAGTGGCAGTGATGTTCAGATATTGGCAATACATTCAGTTGTTCTTATGGGACTTGTTGAGTCTGGGATGTAATATGTAGTTGGATTATCTTAAACAGGTAGAGCAGCTTCTTCTTCATTATGTTGAAATACTGGGTAAATACCCTTGTTTCCCTGAAAATAAGATCCTGCCTTTTATATATATATAGCCACCAAAAAAGGCACCAGGTCTTATTTTCAGGGGTGGATGTTGTCCACTGACTCATCTCACTTGCGCATGTCGCCCCTGGCCTCCTTTTCACTGTTAGAGGCCTTCAGGAACTTCTTCAGCCAGCAAGGCCAGCAAAGTTTTCCTGAAGGCCTCTGCAGCCGATAACAGAGCTCCAGATTGATCGGGACTGCTGTTATCGGCTACAGAGGCCTTCAGGAAAGCCTTGCTGGCTGCAGAAGAAATGGACCAAGGTGTGCAAGGCCTGGCTGCAACTATCTGAAGGTAAGTAGTAGGGCAGCTCCACCTCCCCATCCCCACTCTAGCTTAATTTTTATCTGTGCACCCTGGAGTGGGCAGGTCTTAATTAGGGCTTTTTTGGGGGCTAGGGCTTATATTAGGCACACATGTAAAAATCAAGCTAGGACTTACTTTCTGAGTAGATGATGTTTTCAGGGAAACACAGTAGTTCTTTCTCAGTTAATAGGGATGTAGGACTTTTGGCCCACTATAGTTCCCTCATACCTTTCATATATCCTGCTATTTTTGTAGTAGTATTCCATTAATTCCAGTTTCTTTTGTCTTGTTCATATGTGGTTTGTTGCAGTAGCTATTTTATAATCTAATTTTAAAAAGTATGACGGCTATTGCTTAACGCATTGTAAGCCGCCCTGAGTCTCTGGAGAAGGGCCGCATATAAATTAAAATAAAAATAAAAAAATAAAAAAAATAATCAGATTTCCCAACATCTGCCACAAATGTTGTTAATCCAGGTGTTTTATATCTGAAATTGGCAAGTGAAAAGATTGGGATTCTTTGCTAAGGAATCCTACTGGTAAAGCAACAGTTGGGATTTGAATCCTGGTCTCCCATGTCAAAGGGTGCTGCTCTAACCATTACACCAGGGGTGAAATCTAATAATTTTCGCTACCGGTTCTGTGGGCAGGGCTTAATTAGTGGGCAGAGCTTGGTGCTAAGGTGACTGGGTGGGCGTGGATTGTTGGTCAGGTGGGCGTGGCCAAGTCAATGTCACTTCTTTGCCCTCTTTTAACCTACAAAACACAACACAACACA
>JANHZT010008075.1:41326-51966 GCA_032468215.1 Stegonotus admiraltiensis | reverse complement strand
ATGAGCAGGCAATTTAATGCTACCCAGTGAATGGAAAGTCACAGAAATGTATTAGCCTTTATTTAAATGGGAAAAGCTACCAATTTCTGAGTATTTATTTAGAGGGAAACCTATATGCACGTACTTATGCATGCCTCCTCAGCTTTTCAGGCTGATATTGATAATTCTACAGATAGGAAAAGAAATAGTGTTCTTGAGATCAAGGTCAATAATCTGTTTTCTGGCTAATATTATTCAGCATTTTTATTAACAAGCTGGAAAATTAGTTTGACAGTTTATCAAATTTGTGATTGACACAAAACTAGGATGACAAAAAAGAAGATTGACACACTAGGCTGACAGAAACAAGATGTTTTGAGTAGGGAACTATAAAAAGATATTACAGTTAGGAAGAAAACAAATACAGCACAGGTAGAAAACAAAATGTTCATGGTTTGGAAGCACTGCATCAGTGAAATGGTTTAGGTGTCTTCACTGACAATAAATCGAGCAACACAGCCAGTAATTTGAGCCTATTAATAAAAAAGGCTAAGACAGTTCTGCACTGTGTTAGAAGAAACATTGTCACTCAAGATGTATGAGGTCCTTATCCTTTACAACTCTGTGCTGGTGTGACTACTATGTACAATTCTGTACATGTCCAGAAGAATATTGATAGCTCTGGAAGAAGTTGACAAAGATTATACTGAGCTCATACCTGGATGAATATATGCTAAAGGAGCTTGTGTTGTATAGTTGGAAAAAAGAAGACTGGAGAAAAACATGTGATCAATGTAAAGGTATATAAAAGAATGCCATAGGAAAGATGGTCAGAAACCAGAGCCATAAACAAGATATGTTGCAGCTACTTAGATTTACTTTAAATATATGAAAAAACTTCCTGGTGTTAAGATCTATAGAAAAGTGAAGCAAGCTATCTGTGGAACTAAGCAATGCAATCACATGTTGCATTTTGTGTCAGCATCACTTAATGATGGAAATTCCAATCCCAACTGCCATCATAACCTAAGGACCACCTGTATTGTATACCTGACATGGGCGAATCTCTGAATCTCAGGTAGCATTTTTTTTACCCAAGCATTACTAGTTTTGGAGCTAAGAATGTTATAATAGAAGAACCTCTTATATTGAGTTTAGAATGTAATACAAAATATAAGACATACTTAGTGAGGCTATTTTTGTCTTGTGACAATAAGAAGTAATAAGAACTCTAATGAACATGAAGTATTCTGTAATGTAAAGGCACGTTATTAGCAGTTAGCATTTTTGTAAAATATAGCAGCTATTCTGCAGTAATTACCTTTGAAATTTCTTTTCAATCTCTCCTGCCTTCTGTCTATCTAAATTGTAAGAGTTCAGTTTCTATGAAACAATAGTGATTCATTTTGCTTTACAGAAGTAACATGGGGAGGGCAAGTAGATTTATAAGATCATTGGGTGGATGTGTCTAGCCACTGATGAGAATGGCAGGATGAGTTTTCCACTCTTCCCCCGATCCACATATTTTCTTTTATATAGTCAGTTTACTTTATTAAATAGCTTATCAAATAATGATATGTTCAAGAAAGAAACTCTGCACAAAGGAAAGAGGATTAAAGCTTATTTGGAAGACTCAAAGGAAGTTGAGAAGGCTCCCCACAATGAAGAAGAAACAGTGGATGAAAGTATTGCCCATGGGCATCTCTGGTATGGACATAACAAAATAATTTTTAAAAAATTTACCATGTCCATAAACGGCCATTATGCTTAAAATATATAACAGTATTTTCCCATATCAGTCTAAATAGGTCCCTGCTATGGGTTCCAAGGTACCAATGTAACAATAATACTGTTTTTATGACTATCTCAATTACAATTTTATTTTATTCATTGGCTAGATAGTTATTAATGATCTATTAACAATATTCGCCTGAGTTACTGTAATGGTTCCCATAATGATCTTACTAAAGAATATCTCACATTTAAAATATTGGGATTTAGATTTTAAAATTTGTTTGTTTCTCTCCATCCTTTCTCATCACTCCTACAACTGCATGTTGGAAAAAACCACTGTCAGGCCAAGCCCTTGGAAACACCATCCACAACCATTCTAAAGGAAAGGAAAGAGGCCATATAAATTTAATAAATGAATAAAATGAATACAAGTAATGAGACTGTCTCACCCTTCATATCCCATTTCATATCATCAGATAATTAAAGAGATGCCTCTGCCGGTCCCCACAGTAATTCCTCTTCTGCTACAAACTGCCCAACTTCCAGCCTTTTGGTAAGATTACATTTGTACAAAATAGTTTGAGGTAACCCTCATTAGAATCACCTAGTCTGAGGATTCAGTTTTTGGCAGAGCATATACCTAGAAGAATAACCAATCTCATTAAAAATATCTACTTCTTATCATGAAAATGCAGTTCAATAAGTACCTGGCTTGTTTTCATTCTTCTCTTCCACTAATGGTCATTTGGATAAAGGGGCAAAGAGCTGCAACTCCAACAAAGTCTGTTAGATTGTATCAGTGAGATTGAGGGACATCTTGCTCAGGGCTCATCATCTTCATGGAATGAATAAATTCTGTTTCTATTCCAGATTTTCAAGCCATTTAAGAAAGAAAATGACGAGATGGGCAGATTAAAAATGTGAAAAATAAATGAATAAATAAAGTAACAAACTGATTACAAATAAAAAATAAGCAGCAATTCTGTGAGTTAATATGAAAGGAATGAAATCTTTAAAAATGAAAATTACTTTCTTACCCAAAGTAGTAGTCCCTCTGCTACCTGATTTTCCATTTAATGAAATAATATCAAAGTCAAACTGTAAAAATGTAAACACCACTTTGTGCAAAGATTAATGATACAGTTTAGGGCTTGGAATATGAATCTGAGCTATACCAATAATAAGTTCTTAAACATTTCCCCCCTTTGGATTTGGTGAAAAGTAAATTGCTTCAGCAGGGAGCCTTGTTTAATTTCCCTTTGAGCACTATAACCTGCTTCTCCAAAATTATTTGGGCACCATTAAAGTTGTCTAATTACCAAAACAAGAATCCCAGATTAAAGCAATGAATTCTAGTAGCATAACTTTTTAAAATAGAATTTTCCTGTAGAAATAATAGCATTCATTTAAGCAACCTTTGATGCATTATTAAAATAAGTCTTGGCACATAATAGAACATCTTCACAAAGTCAAGTTAAATCACCATTGGCATTTGTTAAAAAATACTTTGTTTAGTCATCCATAATCAATTGAACAAATATTCAGTATTACATTTTCAAGCCTGTCTTTTCCTCCATTTGATTCCTGATTAATGGATTTTTTTCCTACTAAAGTGAAAATGAAGATAAAGTGAAGAAGATGTAAGATGAAACTGAATTTCAGAACTCTCAGGAATAATGGCAAAACTATACTGTTAAACAACATGAATAATCTTGGGCAAAAATGCTTATTTGTTTTTCTGACTCATTGGTTACAGGTATTCATACTCATAATTTGCACAAGCAAAAACAAAGTAGATTTCAGAGCATATATTTCTTTAATATAGTAGCTTTAGATTCTACTTCTAATTTTATTTAGACTCCATAATCCAAAATTAGGTCTCTTTTAAGTGTTGAAGAAATCAGCAGCTATTTTATCCTGCCTTATTACAAAGCTTTAGATTATTGGTGCTTGTGGTCAGTCCCACCTCAGCAATCTATCTTTATTTGTCTGGTTTGCTCCTTACCTTCCTCTGAACACTGTCTGAGCAGGGTCTATGGTCATAGCCTCTAGTTTCCATGATCCAGAGTCTGGAATCAGTTCCTTCCTTTCATTTTGATTTCTGAAAAAGTTTGATGACCTTTCAAAAAGATTTAAATATCTTTTCATTTGATTAGAGACTGAGTGTAGGATCTGGTTATCCTACCTATAGTCATTAATCCTGACAGTTCATGGAACCTGTATGTTTTCATTACGATTTCAATTGAATTACAATATAATTAAATTAAAATAATATGTCATACATGGTCATATTACAGTGTTATAAATATTCATGAATGTTATGTTTGGTTTGTTTTAATTGCTAATGTTTAGTAGTTTAGCCATTAAGCTATGAATTCTTTTTATTGGATGGATGCTTATAATTGTTGTGTGTTTTTCTGATTTCTATTGCACATTGAAAAAGCCATGTAATAAATTATATTAATAACATTAAAGAAGCTGTAGAAAAAGGAGAGGGAGCAAGTAGAATTATTCCTTTGGCTTATAATAAAAAACAGTTTATTGATGCTGTGTCACTGACATGAAAAGCTACCATTTTATTTTTCTACCATATCTTGGAGCAATATTGAAGGCATTACAGATGAGAGAACTGTTTTCCAACTTGGTATACTGAAGGCTGACTAAGAATTAAAAGTTATGCCTCGCTGCAAGCATTTCTTAGCAACCTATTTTGTTCATCTCAGTCCTGTATATTTCTTTCATATTGGACTCCAGAAGCTGATCTGCTATACAGAATGAGCTCTATTATCAAAACACTAAAAAATTTTGCTTTGGTAGTTTTACAGAAACACACTTTAAGCAGAGGAAATGGAAAGTGGAGGAAAATAATAGATGCTATCAACATCATTCACTAATAGAGAAGACCTAATATCAAGCTGAACTCTGAAACAGAATATGAAATGTACTTCTTGAATAAAAAGAAGTATAAATATTCACTTGAATTTAGATAATAAGCATCTTAAAACACTGTATATTTTACCATTTATTTAAAGCTGACTCTATATTCATTTTGCAATACAATTTATATGCGGCCTTGAAATCAAATATGGGAATTATACAAAGCAGTTTGTGGAATTGCTATGCTATTTTAATTAATTCTTTTTCATGTATATAAGACTTTCTTAACAATAAATTTAAATAGTAACCATGTACAATGAAACTACTTCTAAAATGAATTCTACCATGAAACATAAGGCAATTTAAAAAACACCTGTAAAATTTGTCTGATTTAGAATCCAGTCCTATGCATGCTCACATAAAAGTAAGCACCTCTTAGTTTAATAAGATGAATTCTATTGTATGACACATTAACATTTATTTTCTTCATGCAGAGAGTTATGAAGTTGGTCTTTCCTGAATGAGATTGTTTTCATCAATGCAAAGCTGATAAATTCTAATATACTACCACTATCAAAACATAAGATGGACAAAGTTAGAATAGAAATATGCTCCAAAGCATCTGAGAGGAGGACAAGAAATAATGGATTTCATTAAGGAGAGATCCAACCTAGAACTGAGGAGAAATCTCCTGACAGTAAGAACAATCTCGAGAGTGCCTTATCTCTGGATGTTGTGAGTCCTCCATCACCAGACATTTTCAGGAAGAGGCTGGACAGCCACTTGTCTGGAATGGTATAGGACCATGATGGCGAACCTATGGCACATGTGCCACAGGTGGCACGTGGAGCTATATCTGTGGGCATGCAAGCATTGCCCTAGTACAGCTTCAGAGCGCATGCGCATGCTGGCCAGCTGATTTTCAGGCCTTCAGGGACCACCGGAAGTCAGGAAATGGACCGTTTCTGTCCTCTGGAGGCCCTCGAGGGGGCGAGGCCATTTTTGCTCTCCCCAGGCTCCAAGAAAGCCTCTGGAGCCTGAGAAGGGCAAAAAACAGGCCTACTGGGCCCAACAGTAACCTTTTTGCCATCGCATGCCAAAAGCATGGGGGGAGCGTGGGGGGACAGGGCATGAAGGGCATTGAATTATGAGTGTGGGCACATGCATGTGTGACCCCCCTTCTCCCCCCCCCACTTTTGGCACGCGAAAGCAAAAAGGTTAGCCATCACTGGTATAGGGTTGACTTTCAATGATGCTGGGAGGCTCATTTATCTTATATTGGTATAATTCATTGTGAAATTAACTTTATATCACTATGGATTTTATATTCTGTCCACTTTTGCCTATACTCAACCTTAATTTGTAACCCCAAACCTCAATCCTTAAAGAAAAAGCAAAACACGCACACCCTTTCCCCAATTATCTACTTTCAGCCTCAACTTTCTTTTATGTGGCTGTTTTGAATGCATCTTTCCCTAAGAAACCCATTTTAATGAGAATTGCATTGCCAACTCTGGGGTTATAGAAGATTTAGTATGATCTGTTTTGTTACTTTATTTAACAATATAGAACCTCTCCAACTTCCCAACTGCCAGAGACAACACATTAGATTTACACAATAGAATCTCTTTGAGAAGATCATATGTTGTCTAGTCACTACTTCTGCCATGTGGAACAGGGTGGAGCCCACTGACATTTAGTGAAAGTTTCCATATCTTTGGTAAAATATGCAGTACAGAAAAACAGTTTTTTTCTTTTCCAACCTGCCAGAACATTGAAAATAATATAAAGGAACTTTGGCTTTGTCTATCTGTCTGTCCATCAGCAGAATAACTCAAAAAGTTGGATAAAGTAGCTCATTTGTTTGGAGTGGATCCAGGCAAGGGCTGTGGAGAACAGCATTTCAGGTGGAAAAATTCAGTGCAGCTGTATGAGAAGAGGCAGCTGGGCAGTGACTGAGAAATATTGCTAACTCTTCCATTCTAAGCCTCCTTCCCTTTCTTGGTCATACGGTCCAGCTTATTAACCTTTCAAGTGTACACATAGGAAACACATACATGTTGCAAAGGGAAGTCAGGAATACAGGCATACATGCTATTTTATTGTAACACAGATGACTCTTATTGCCACTGCTGACAAAGGTGTTGCAAATGGATTATCCTCTATGCTTTCTTACCTTGTTTTAAAAAATAGCGGCATGAATTGACTAGTCACACTGTATCAATAAGAATTGGTACATCATGCTAGAAGACTAAAGGGCTTCACTTTATCCTATGATGAATACTATAGCAAAGAATGCAATTAGGGTTTAATAACTACAATCTATTAACAAAATTGTTAATTAGTAAAGCGTGATATTGAACAGAAGTTTATGAAATTATACAGTACATACAATCAAATACGAAAATTCCATTGGGAGAAGCCATGGTTTATTTCTGCTTAGGCCATATAGAATGAGAAAAGGCATGGAAGAAAATATGAGAAAATTATACATACAAAACACACAATAATAAGACATGGAGTAATTCATAACTGTTATTCATTTCTGGAATTCCAAAATGGAAAAAAATTCTAGAGGAGGAAATTTATGAGACATCTCTAAGGTTGCTGGAGCCTCAGTATTTTATTCATTCTAATTCTGATGTACATTTAATGGAGTTTGCATTTTTATTAGAATTTACATACTTTGTGAATCAACATGTAAATAAAGTTTTTTAATATTTGCATTTCTCAGAATTCAGTCCTGCAAATAAAGACTGCATACAAAAATGTTATTAGAGATAACATGCACATAAAGTATATTCAGTGGAATAATGTTTGAAAAATCAGAATATAAGAGTAAATAATTATGATAAAGTAAACTTGCTATGAAAAATGTCTATATTATGAGATGTGTATTTGAAAAGCATTGAATTTTTCATGATGAAGTTGAACAAGTGTAAAAATTTGATATACAAATAAAATAAATTGGAATAATTGAGAAGTTGATAAAGCAGAAATTAAGCAAATCTGCAACTGATAGACTGATTCCTCTTTAGATACTAGAACAAACTGAACTTACTAACATTAGATAAAAGCATGCAAAGTAAAAATTGGACCATGATAATCCATTCATTTTATCTTCCAGTTGTAAGAGAAATTATTGGGCAATATAAGACTGTAGATAAGTATGCTTATTAGCACTTTTTAAAAAATGATTAATTATAGATGAATAAAGTAAGCTGAATGAAGTTAAATCCAATTAATAATAAATTAAGGACAGAAGGCTTATGTTAGGAGATCGTGTACTTGTGATCAGATGGACACAAAATAAAAATTATAATTCCCAAACTCCGATTGTTAAATAATCAAACATTTCACTAGTTGTTATTTCAGCTATGTTTTTCTATATCTTTGTTGCTTAGAAACATAGAATAACACAATGAAAGAAAATATACACCAGTAATATTCCTCTGAAGGTCTAGAGCAATAGTTGGTGAAGTTTTCATATTTTCCTCAAAGAGATAATTTTTTTTTTTGATTAGAGAAAAGACATTATCTCTATTATTATTGCTAACTGGAAGCTCTACTTGTGATGTTTGATAATTAGATAGGATAGTTTACAGAAAGAAGAGTAATATGCTGTAACTTTACAGAGTTGAAATATACCTGTAATTATAACTGCTTTGAAGAATGTTGGAAGTCATTTCTTAACGTCTTTTTTCTTTCTTTTTTATTTTTATGTAACTTTTTTCTTTTCTTAACTCTATTTGCTTTCCCCTTTATGTATTTACTTTTCCTTTTTGTTTTTATATATTAATTTTTTACCTTTTTGTTTAAAGGTTTTAATAAAAATATGTACAAAATATGTTTAGACTTCAACTGGCTAAAGAATTCTGGGAATTGAAGTTCATACATCTTAATGGTGCTGAACTGCTTTAGAGCACCTAGATCAACCAAACCTTTAATACCAGATGGCTTAATCGTCAACTATGCAGATTTACATTGAAATGGCATTAATATAATGTCATAATACATTCTTAATGCTAGATAGCATCAGTCATGAGCTTAACACTGAGTTTTCCCTGTCATTGAAAATATACCATAATTATCTATGTATAGAGCTGATAACATTATAAAGGGATCTTAATAGTTTATAACTATTTCTATTTTTATTGTTAATTATATTCCATTTTTCCTTACTTTCCTTTCTACCATGTTTCCCTGAAAATAAGACCCTGTCTTATATTTTTTTGAACCCTAAAATAAGCACTTGGCCTTATTGCCATGTGCTCAAAAGCCCGATTGGGCTTATTATCAGGGGATGTCTCATTTTGGGGAAAACAGAGTATTTGAAAGGCATGAGTGGTTCCTGTTAGTTATATGCTGCAGATAACACAATCCAGTTGCTAATCATGGATGATGAAAGTTTTTTTAATAGGCAAAGATACAATTCTGTGTTATAGATATATGTGTTATATAAACCCAATACAACGACTGTTCTACATTAATTGTATTTCACTGAAATTTATGGCTGTGTTTTTGTGCAAAAAAGAAACATGATCTGAAGAAATTTACTTATTTACCCAGCCTGTTATTGTGCTACGAAAGGAAAAATAAATTATTTACCCAGGAATAGCTTTATTCTTGTTAGATTTGACATTAATACACAAAACTCCCTCTGAAATAACAGAGACTTATTTGAATTAAGGATCACTTTTTCAATGACACAGAAATTCATCTAGCTCACAGTGTTTATTTTTCTTCCCATATTATTGAGTAGAAAATGCTATCTTATGTCAGAATGACTTAGGTAGAATTGTCTTAATAGTATCATTTGAAAATAAAATAAATCATTTGATTTTCAGAAGGATCAGTCTAATGACTTTTTTAAAAAGGCATAAATTCGTTGTCAGGAATGAAAAATGAAAACAAGTTTCACATTAACATAAGAGTAGGTGTCTTAGTGAGACAGATGGAGCTTTTAATGAATTTGGTCTCAGATGGGTCACGGGACCAAAAGAAATTACTTTTAATTAATCTTAAGCATACACCTATACAAGTGCATTATATCTTTTTATACCATGAATTACTCTGTTCAGAAATGTCTCATGCTTATAAAATTTAGATGCCAAAATTTTTTATATTGTTTTATATCCAAGGATTACCACCAGTTTAAGGTTTAAATTTTAAAATAAGAAGCAGGGTAGAAGAATCAAAGAGGGTGTATACTTCTGTTCTTCCCACACTAAGAATTATGAGATTAGTCCTAGGTAGGACTTTGATAGGGCACCAGTGGAAAATCCCAAATTGTAGGGTTAAAAAACATCCCCAAAGAAGCCAGTGGCCAACAAGTTCTAATCTACAGTATTGCAAGAAATTTGAATATCATTGAATATTTTATCACTAGTTGAGTTCATTTTGAGGACATCTCACAGAGACTCAAAATATCTCTTTTTTAAAAGATTACATTATAGAAATATTACAGCAACAGAGTGTGGTCATTAAATTAGAGAGCCAGTTTGGTCTAGTGGTTAAGATACCAGCCTAGAAACCAGGAGACTGTAAGTTTTAGTCCCACCTTAGGCATGCACAACCATTTATGTGATTTTGGGATAGTCTGTTAATGTTAGCCCATGATGGAGTAAGGCCTGGCAATAAGCAGATTCTGTACTCACTGTCCAACAAGGAGGGGAAAAAAAGTATGGTCATTAACTAGTCTTAAGGTAGATGAATTCTGAGTGCAAACAGAAAAGTCTTCAGCAAATTTCGCTAATTAATATTTAATTATATTTTATAAATGCATAAATTATATATATAATATTTATAAATTATAAATTATGCTACAAACATATGTTAATAATTTATAAAAAAAATAAATAACAATCTGAATATACTAAATCTTGAGTTAGAGAAAAGGGCAAAACATTATTTGGAATTCTAACACATATTATAAACTAAACTTTACTGAGAAAATATAATGTATCTCTACCAGTACAGTGAACATACTCCTGTTGTGGTCCACTGGCAGCCTGCAGAGCTGGCAGCAGAGTCGGACAGTGAGGAGGTTG
>JANHZT010008075.1:4717-19705 GCA_032468215.1 Stegonotus admiraltiensis | reverse complement strand
TCCCTATCCCTATCCCTATCCCTATCCCTATCCCTATCCCTATCCCTATCCCTATCCCTATCCCTATCCCTATCCCCATCCCCACTGATGATGTTAGGTTACATTAGTGCCAGTTTAAGACAGAAGCTTTGCCGTTCAGCAAAAGTGCTAACGTTAATATCATCCATTTCTCTGTTCAGAAGGAGATAGGATGTCATCAGTTCCAGCTTCACTATGCATGAAGTAGATTGCCTGCTGTACCATTTGCCCAATGGGTAAAGGCATTTTTTGGCGCATAAAGCAAACTATAGACCAGTTTGTTCATTATGTCCTCTGTAAAAGATAGCAAATATAAAGGAAAAAAACAGGGTTTGTAAATGGGGGAAGGGATAACTCTAAATCCTACAGTCTAGTAGATTCACCATACCTGCCACAGATTTGTTTTTTTATTATTATTATTTCAATAGGTTGATTTTGCTTCTGCCAATAGAATAGGCAGAAAATAGAATTTTGAGAACTGGCAGTAAGTAATATATACACATTAAGTACTGGTTACATATTCTTCCTAAAACTAGCTGTCACTTAATTTATCTACATTACAAACAATTTCTTCCTCGCTTCTGGATACTATGAAAAGATAACCCATGATCAAGAATCTTCTTTTATTATGAAAACATTTTTCCCTCTGAAGCAGGATAAAGTTGCCTGAGCAACAGCAGAATTCTTTTGCACTTTAAAATGCCCAGTGGGAACAAATGAAATATTTTAAAAGCAAAGATGGCAGGTGTGCTAGTTCCACTAGCTACCTAATGAAATAGGAACTCCTGGATCAGGAGAAAAAACTGGTGTAGAATCAACACTACCATACTGGAATATGTACATACTGAAACTTGTATTATCCATACTTGATACAGGTACTCCTCGAGATACAACTGTAATGGAGCCTGCCTATTCCACTCATAACCTGAGGATTCGTGGGAATCTCATATCTTGAATGGGATCACTCCCTCCTTTCACCCACGCATTCGCCAATCAAATGTACAGTTTGTTAAATGCACATGAGTTATTTCAGGGTGGGGAAGGCCATGGGGGGCCTAATGACAGAACAGGCCACCTGCTTACGACCACCCAAGGCCTTCCCAGTTCACTGAAATACCTGATACTCCGCACAATTGCTTCCCCCCACCCAACCTGCTGCTCAGGGTCATTTATCATGTGGAGATCTATCAAGCTGTCTCCTCTCCAGCCTTTCTGCCATGCACGCCCCTCTGAAGCTCCATTTTGGTATGTGCAGGCCTTGCCCAGCACTTTGCTGGCCAAAATGGAGCCTTGGAGGGTGGGTCTGCCCCTCTGACACTCCAATTTGTCCTGTGCAGGCCTTGCTGGCACTTTACCGGCCAAAATGGAGCTCTGTTTAGGCCTGTGCAGGCCTATACAGAGCTCCATTTTGGCCAACAAAGTGTCATGTGAGGCCTGTGCAGGCAGGCCTAAACAGAATATCTGAGGGGTTGGCCCATCCCTCCCCTCCCCTCCAAAGCTCCATTTTGGTAGGCAAAGTGCAAGACAAATGTTGAAGAGCCTCAGCAGTTGTTTGTAAGGACGAACAACTGTCATGGTGCTGCAAGATTCCTAGTTTCGGGACTTGTTCATAAACACTAGGGGCACTTATTGCTTAACTTTGAATGTTCGCTAAGGGAACACTTGTAACCCAGGGGTTAACTGTACTGTAAACACTTCCAGATATGGATGTAGATTGAGTTGCTTACGGCAAAGAAGGCTGAAGAAACATGATAGTTGATTTAAGTATCTGAGGGATCATAATGTGGAAGATAGAACAGAATTGTTCCCAGTCTTCTGGAACACAACAGAAGAAACAGTGGGTTCAAATTATAAAGAAGGAGATTTCAGCTTTGAGCGATGCTGTAATGCATTCCTGAATGCAGCAAGGGTTTGAACTAAATTATCTCCAAGATTCAGCCCAATTCTTGCATTCTATTATTCTAAACATACCTGTAGCATTGTGATGTCTTAAGTATCTTATGCAGCACTTGTGATGTTGGTCAGCCTGATTAATATTTACTTTATTTTAATGGTAAAATTAGAAATCTTGGGTGATGAACAGGCTGGTCTATTAGATTGCCAACATCAAGGAATTTTTTGGAAATTTTTAATTTCTGGAGTTGCTTGCTTATTTCATTACTGTCCTGAAAATTGATGTGTTTGTAAAAATGTCTGACACAATAGCAAGAAATAATTTGTAAGCATTAGATTATTTCACCACCAAATCTTTACATGCCGCCCAGAGTCCCTTGGGAGTTGGGTGGCATAGAAATGCAAATACATACATACATACATACATACATACATACATACATACATAAATGTTAGCTTTTGCAAAGGTAAGTGGGAACCTGTATCCTCCATATGTTTCTGAATTGTAGTTATCAGCATGCTTCATTTTTCATTCCCATGTTGCTCACTCAACTGGGAGCTAAGGGTGTTGTTAGTTCAGGAAGATCCAGATGGCCAATAGTTCCTCTTCCCTGATTGTGCAGTGTTACACTGGAGGTAATTTTTCCTTCTCTAATGTTTCTCTCACCGATTTCTCAAAAGCCACCCTGAAAGATTGAGGACTATCTTAAATAGCATTTTGTAAAATATGCTGCCAAAAACTAGAGTCAATTAATCTCTGTGCATAAAAATGTTTTGCACATAAAGTCCATAGTTAATTCTGTATCTTTATGTCCATGATTTTGGGAAATCACATTCACGGGCATAACTTTTGGATTCAGGATAGCTGTATATTTTCCCCACGTATTGGAATAACTGAACAATTAGTAGACTATCATAAATTTCAGATAATGCATGTTTTCTAACATACGTCTTCAATGTCACAAAATTAAGAGTATTTGCAAAATAGTATTTTAAAAAATCTTTCATTAAGAAAAATGTTGGGAAAATGTCTGTGAGAATTTTGTCAAAGGATAGCTGTCCTCTATCAAAATACATTTCTAATGCAATCCTAGAAGGCAGTCTATTTTAAAGTTCCATTAATATGTCATTAGTGAAGCTTTTTAAGCACAGATAGAGGACAGTGTTGTAAGACGTGTGCCTGTTACATAGTTTAAATCCTTGTGTTTATGTCTTCCGGATCATGTAACTTATAACTCCTTTTGTCAGGGTTCCAAGTAACACCCCCAACGTAAGAAGGTTCCAAGGCTAGAAGTTCCTCAAAGTTCCATTTTATTAGATATGTCATATTGGCACATCTGGAAAAACCCGATTCTGAAAACTTCCAGATTTTCCCCACCCAAAAGAAAGTCCAATTCCCTTCCCCTGCACCCACATGTCCATCACATGGTTCAATCAATGCACCATCCCAACTGGAGATGCCTCCCAGTCACTCCACTCCAGGTGCAGGTCAAAAGTCCTTGACTCTCAAGGAAAGGAATATTATTATGGCTAGATATCTCCACCACTCCATGCAATCCCCCTTCCCAGTTTCCCACAGCACTAAATGTGGCAGCCCTGAAGAGCCAAAGAAAAAGATGGCCTCCAGGACTAACACCTTTGTTTATTCATTACAATTTGGGCTATGTTTCGGTGATAACATTTCAGAGCCTTGCTATCCAATCAAATTTCATAGGTTGCTATAGTGTTTTAGTATACCTGTAAAATATCATTCAGATTTTTGTTTAGCAGGGCTGCAATTGATGCATATCCATTCTCCTGATAGGAGGGAAACGGCAGTCAGGCTGGGGAGATGCTCCATCTAATGCATAGGACCGAGTTTGCCAATCAAATTGGCTCCGCCCTCTTGGCCTTCTCCAGTTGTTCAACTCGGTCTATGCTGGATGGACGTGTCTTCCAGCATTCCGATTTCTCTCACAACATCTTTCAACTCTAATTTCCATCAGACAGCTGGGGTCGGCTTGTATCTGCCTGCTGGCAGACTGCCTTAACAGGCTTCAGATTCCTGTTAATTTACAGGTCCCAGGAAGATCTACGGAGCTTGGCTGTGATTCAAAGGCCTTTGCCTAGCAGCCCGCCTCGGCTCAAGGGGATCCTCACTGGGCGCACCAGTCGTGCTAACAGCTGGATGGCTAGCAACCTTTCAGGCCCGATCCTCTCCTCCTCTGGATGGCTCAGGGCTGTTTTACTTGTCTACAGCCGGCTGTAAGTTTACCTCAGAATTATTTTTGTTGTTGGAGCGATTTCAAAATGGTGGCCACCATGCAATCCGAGGCTTCTGATCGCCAGAAGGTTTCAGGACAGTGCAGGCACCTAAGCGATCCCCTAGAGGGTTCCTCTGCCTTGCCTCCCCCATCTAAGAGAGCTTGAGGGAAGAACTCTGCCACTGCTCCCCCCATCTCCTTTTTCTCTAAAGAGGATCAAAGGAGACATAAAGCAATTGAAAAAGCCTTCCTTAAGGCTCAGGCTCAGGTGTCTCCTCAGGGTCCTAGCCCCAGACAGGTTCCTACCTGCAACCTCAATGTAGATTCCTCCAGGTCAGCGCAGGAGTTATCCCCTGACCTTTCAGCTGCTCTTCCCATAGACTGAGCCCCAGACAGCCACATGGTATTCCAGACCCTTCCGGATCCTGATACCTCATTACAACAGCGGGCTCCAGCTCCACCTCCTGCCTCTGACCCAGCTCCAGCTCAGGCTCTTCCACTTCCCCCCATGGCTGATGCCTTGGAAGCCATCATAACAAGGGCAATCAGACAGAGCCTCACTCAGTGTCTTCCGCCAGCCACTGTACATGTCTCCCCTGGTGCCCCTCAACAGGTGCAACCCAGGGCACTGGAGGATTGTCTTTCTGAATAGGCAGATTACCAACTCTCAGCTGATCAGACTTCTGGTTCTGAGGTCGACAAACCAGTTGATCAGGCCTGGTCTGATGACGAAGATTTGTGTCCAGACCAGCCTTTGTTCATTGGCCTTTTCAGGCCCCAAATCTTCCATTCACTTCTGTTCAAGGCTATCACCACTACCCACTTGGGAGACCCTCCTATAGCACCTTCCACCTCCTTGTTGACTGATCCCGCAATGGCCATGTTCGCAGAACCTACTGTAGATTCCGAAACCATTCCAGCCCCAAAGCTGTTTACTGATGTTCTTCAGCGCTAATGGTCCCTCCTGGGAGTGGGCCCCAGTCCCAACAGACTGGACAAATGCCTTTACAATTCAGCCCCTCCTCTGTCGTACCTTCTCCAACCTTCTGCTGTGGATCCTCCCATCGTGGCCCTTACCAACAATTCTCATTCTACGGGTCCTACCGAGGATTCCCTCCACCCAGAGGACAAGCAAGCAGAGGGTTTAAGGGCCATCTAGCTACTGCCTGGTCCATCAGGGCGTCCACATCAGCTTCGTTTCTCAATAAAGCGGCCCTACTCTGGCTGAAACTCCAGGCTCGCTTCCCCCTATCCGACACCAGGTCTCAGCAAGACCTAAATAAAATTTTGGTGGCTCTGGAATATTTGGCTGATGCAACACTCAACGCCACTCAATTCTCTGCACAATCTCTTGGTTCCAACGTGGCCTCTCACTGGCTCCTGTGGCTCCGCAATTGGCAAATGGATATGCGTAGTAAATAGCAACTTGCTTCTGCTCTGTATTCCGCTGGCAACCTCTTTGGTCCTTCATTGGATCCTCTCCTCATTGAGACGAGGGATAGACATAAGGTCCTACCTCCAGCCTCCAGACATGGTGACTCAAGGTATTCGACTTCAGCATGGTACCAGTCCTTTTGATCCTCCAATTCACAGCCATTCCAGCCTCATTTTCAATGGCCCTTTATGTCCAGACCTCTTCAGGAATCTCAGGTTAGGCAAGGAACCAGGTTTCCTCCCAAGCGTTTCCCATGTGGGGGGCGGGGCTGTTCCTACAGAAGACCCAGATAATCTTCCCCCCTCCCCTCCCATAGGTGGTTGCTTGTCCCTTTTTTCCATTCAATGGGAATCCTCTACAGAGGATTCCTCAGTCTTGTGCACCATTTTCTCTGGCCTTACCTTAGAATTCCTTTCCCTTCCTCCTTCTCATTTCATCTCATGCCCGGCATCACATAATACAACCAAAAGGGGACTAGTTTTGGCAGCTATTGAACACCTCCTCCAGATCAAGGCCATTCAGCCCATTCCCATTTCCCAATGGGGCCAAGGGTTCTATTCCCACCTTTTCATTGTCAAGAAGACTTCAGGCGGGTGGCGTGCCATATTAGATCTCAAATCTTTGAACTGGTATATAATCTATCACTGGTTCAAGATGCAGTCCCTTTCTTCCATCCTTGAATCTATCCACCCAGGGGATTTTCTTTCATCCATAGACCTAACGGAGGCTTATCTCCATGTGCCCATATTGCCCGACCATTGTAAATTCCTTTGTTTCTGTTTCATGGGACAACATTACCAATATAAGGACCTCCCCTTTGGCCTTTCCTCAGCCCCTAGGGTGTTTACAAAGATTATGGCCGCTCATATCAGTCATCTCCGTTCTCACTCTATCCGAATTCAATTTTATCTAGATGACATCCTAATTCTTTCATCTTCCCTTTCTGAGGCACATAGGGACCTCTCCATGGTCCTTTTATCATTACAGAACCACGGGTTCTCTATTAATTGGCCCAAGAGCCATCTTTCCCCTTCCACCCATATTTTGCATTTGGGGGCCCTTATTGACATGGAATCATTCATGGTTTCCCTGTCACCCGACCGTCAGGCTAGCCTGAGCTCCTTAGCACACAAATGCCTGTCCACTGGTTCAGTGACAGTCTTTGAACTGTCCCGATTATTGTGCAAGATGGTGTCTACCTGTGGCATCACACCGTGGTCTCACTTACATAGCAGGGAACTTCAGTGGCTCCTGCTGCCCTTCCAAAAGGCCAGACACGACACCTCTCTCATCAGTCGGCAACTGCCAAGCCAGGTGCTTCAATCCTTCTGGTGGTGGACCTCGACTGCCGTAGCTCAGGGCTCTTGTTACAGGGAACCTCCTTGACTCCAACTCACCACCGATGCCAGCCTTATGGGGTGGGGGACCCACCTACTCCATCACATGGCCCAGGGTCAATGGTCTGTACAAGAGCACCTCCTCAATATCAACTTACTGGAGTTGAGGGCTGTCCTCCAGGCACTCTTCCTCTTTCAGGATTGAGTTGCGGGGAAGGACATTCTGGTCCTCACAGACAATACCACCGCCAAGGCCCATATCAACAAACTGGGGGGCACCCACTCTTGGGCCCTCATGGCGGAGGCCCTTCTTCTGGGACGATGGGCCGAAACACACCTGAATTCCATCAAGGTGGATCACATTTCAAGCTCTGCAAACATCCAAGCAGACGCCCTCAGCCGGAACCTTGTGGACCAGGGGGAATGGGCCATATCACCGGACCTCTTTTGGGAGATAACGGACAGGTTCTGATATCCTTCGGTGGACCTATTCGCTTCGTCTCTCAACCATTAAGTTCCCAGATATTTCACCAGGTACCCGGAAACCAGAGCCAAGGCCATGAACGCCCTCTGCAGCTGGTGGCCAGCCAGTCTGCTGTATGCATTTCCCACCCTTCCGGTGATTCCCAGGGTGATCTGGAAACTTCTGGATGAGGGAGCGGAGCTTATCCTCCTGGCCCCTTATTGGCCCAGATGGCCATGGTACTTGGACTTAATGTCCCTGTCTGTAGCACCACCCTGGCATATCCTGGCCTCCAAGGTGGTCCTGTCTCAGGGAGTTCTGCACCATCCAGACCCCCGGTGGCTGCACTTGACCACCTGGCAGTTGAGCGGCTCATCTTAAATGCGGCTCACCTTCCACCAGACATCATTTCCACCATTCAAGCCTCACGCTGACCGTCTACAACTCTCATCTATGTTTCCACTTGGTGTTCCTTCTCCTCATGGTGCTCCAAGTCTTCTGTCTCGCCACCATCACTCACGACTTATCCTTACTTCAGGATGGCCTTGGGAAGGGCCTGGCTCCAAATACCCTTTGGCATCAGGTGGCCGCCCTCACTTCGGTCCTGGCATGTGGGTCTACTGACTCCCTTTCCAGGCATCCCATCATTCGGAGTTTCCTCTGAGGAGCCACCAACCTAAATCCTCCAGTTGTGCATCGCTTCCCTACCTGGGATCTCAACAGAGTCCTCAATGCTCTCACGGTTCCTCTGAACCTCTGCGCCAGGTTTCCCTTCGCTTGCTGTCATTTAAGGTGTTGTTTCTAGTTGCGATCACATCAGCTCGTCACATTTCGGAACTGGCTGCCCTCTCTATCCGAGCGGATCTCTGTATTTTTCACCTTTCTCCCTAAGGTAAATTCAACCTTCTACCGAACTCAGGAGCTCATTCTCCCGAACTTTTGTCCCCATCTGTCTCATCAGTTGGAACGATCCTGGCACACCTTGGATGTTCACCGAGCCCTTCGGATCTATATATCCCGGATGGCTCCTATCTGCAAGACAGAGGCTCTCTTCATCACCTTTCTGCCAGCATCAATCAGTTCCCAGGTCCCAGGTCCCACCTTGGGTAGGTGGATCAGAGCTACTATCGCCATGTCCTACCAACAATTGGGTATTCCGGTGCCCCACCACATCACAGCACACTCAACCAGAAGTGCATCTACTTCAGCGGCCTGGTCTACTGAGGCATCTCTGGAGGAAGTCTGCAGGGCCGCCACATGGACCAGCCTCAGCCCGTTCATATGACACTATAAGGTGGACTCCTTCGCATTAGCGGATGCAGCCTTTGGCCGATGGGTTCTTCAGGTGGTTCATCATTCCTGACAGTGGCTGGATCCAGACTTCTCCCTCTTTGGGGGCCTTGGAGCTTTGGTATGTCCCCAGCCTGACTGCCATTTCCCTCCTATCAGGAGAATGGATGTTGGTCTTACCTGATACGTCCTTTCTCTATCAGGAGGAAATGGCAGTCAGCCCCACTCAGTGGAGTCCTATCCGGGCTTTGGGCAGGGAGGGGTGGTTTACTAATTCTTTATAATTCCAGGAAGACACGTCACCTGAGTCTGTGCTTTCGCCCTCGCTGAACAACTGGAGAAGGCCAGGAGGATGGAGCCAATTTGATTAGCAGACTCGGTCCTATGCATTAGACGGAGCATCTCCCTAGCCTGACTGCCATTTCCTCCTGACAGAGAAAGGACGTATCAAGTAAGACCAACGTCCATTCTTGTCACTATCTTCATATACAGCTGATATCTGTAAATGTCACTATAGCATTTTCTGGAGCTTTTTCAATACTTTTTAAATCAGTGTTTAGACATTTGTTATAATAACCAACATTCCTTAACTATCATGTACATCTATCCTTCTGCTGCATTTCTAAAATGCTTTTTTCTTTAAACCTTCTTTTAAATTTCCCCAGGAGAAAAAAATGACCAATCTGCTTGCCATCTGTTCCAATCAGTTCTGCTGTTCATGGGATGCATCCGCAATTAAGAATTTGTTCTCTCTCCTACACCAAATCTCCCTCTAAATCCCAGATACTGGCAAGCTTATGATTCATAGATCATGCAAGACTAGTGCTAAAAGGCTGTACAGCCAAGGAGAACAAATTCTTTTGATTTGACAGTTACTCTTAGTCTTGTGGGATATGCCAGTAGCAGTACTCAAAAATTAGATGAGTTACCAAAAAGGCAACTGAGTAGGACTAGAGCAAACCAACAATAATAAACAAAGAAGTAAACAGACTCTGTGCAAAAATAATTAAAATTAGTAATCAATATCAAATCGGTATATCCTTTTGGCATAGATTTTATAGAACCATGTAAATAATTCTACCAAGTGCAGAAGAAAGATAGAATAACTTTTGCCATTACTATCTTCAGTACAGTACAGGAAAAAAAATGGAATTTTTTTTGAAAGCAGCTATATATCCAACAAGCAAATAGTTAGCCTTCATGAGGCACATTGGGAAAAAATCAGAAAGATGGAATTTAAAATGTAAACTGACCCCCAGCTATTAATTAAATGCTGTTCTAGATATTTTTGGTTGGTCAATTTCTATTTTCTAGCACTAACCAGTTTGGATTTGTAACCTTTCAATTAGCCTTTTCTAAGCTGCTTGACACCAAATTCACAAGCAAATAGCATTGGACTGTATTTAGTGACAGATGAAGAAGGATTCCTAGGGATGCACCAAACCTTGGTGGAGAACTCTTATGACCCATGAGTTGCAGATTTATGACTTCTGTTTTTCAGAAAGACTTGTGATGGTTGTATTTACTCTACAGATTCTTAAATAAGAAGGTAAAGAGAATGCTGCTATGTTAAAACCAGTCTCTATCTTGCATCCTAGTCTGGCCTTGGAGTTCATGAATATCATATAAAAATAATAATTGACTCTTACTGTTGCTTTTTGCAACTGGAATTCATTGACTTGGTGTCTCCTGAACATGAAATAGGAGTCATAGCTAATAACTATTGATGTGCTAGCTGTGGATATGCCTATTCCCATGCCACTATCTAACCTCATTTTAAATCAATCTATAACAATATAATTTATAGTCACTGCACATATTGAAAAGTCTTGTATAGATACAATTGCCTGTACAGTGCTGATGAATAAAAGTGACTTTAACTGGCTTTCTGTTACAAGAAACTGGTTAAATCAATATCTGGCCTATAATCAAGCACTAATAAGGACTCTTCAGGAATTGTAATCCAGAAAAATAGATACAAGTGTGATTTTCATATGTGATCTTATTCAGATATAAAAGCTAAATAAGTAAAACAATTGGATAAATTGTGTAGTGATAAATATTCAGCAACAGTGCCATAGGTTTGCCTGATTTTAAACAGGACTCAGAACCAACATTTTTCGGAACATTCAGTTTTGAAAATATTACTCTATTTTAGATAATTATTATTAATATTTTACAGTAAAAGATAAAAAACTAACAGAAACTAATAAAGATAATAAAAAGGAAAAAAGAGAGAAGAAACCAAAGGCTTAGAAGGAAAAAATATAAAGAAATGACTTCATTTTTTTTACAACCACAATTTTAAGTACAAATTTAAATTGCTCTCTTATTTTAAGGGTTTTTTCAAAAATTCTATTATATATATATTTTCTGTTTTATGCAAAAAGTCCAGAAGAGATTTCCAATCAGCATTGAAACTGATCACAATCTTTTACCTGATCAAAGCTGATAATTTTGCCATGTGAGCAAATTCTATTATCTTTAGCATCCACTCTTGTGGGTATTCTCAACTCTGTTCACTGTTGTACATATAAAAATCACATTGTTATTATCGTATATAAAAACAAAATTACATGAGGGCTTTTTTCCAGGTTTTTGTCAATCAGTCCTAAAATAAGCACCTCTAACTTCAGTTGTATATTATTCTTTAAAATCTGCTAAATTAATGTATGTATTTGAATCCAGATTTTTAAAACATTTTTACGTGTCCATCAAGTATTACAAAAAAATCCTCTTCTTCTTTGCATTTCCAAATTTGAATAATTTGAAACAGAAGATTAATAAGTGAAAGTTTTTGAAATTTTATTGAATGTTTGGTAATCTACTGTGATAATTATTTATGATGGCATTATTTTCTTGTCTGGAGCTTGTAAGTTCCAACCTGTTTGGTGGCTGAAAATACCTCAGGCTGGAGTCTGAAGCCAAGAATAGACAATGTGAATATCAACTGTATACCAGGCCTTGCATTCACAATTAAATTTATTCTATTTTTGTTTTCTTAATTGATCACTATGAGTTTAGAGGACATGGTTCCTGAATTGTCCTGAATCAAAGTTGTGAAAGGCTTTAAAAAGTCAAATCAGCATAGAGTTCTGAGTTTAATGCAGAAACCTATAATAACCAATGTGGTGACTATAGAATTGGTATTGCAACAGTGGCTTTTACCCACGGCTCCATTATATACCAACTGTAGTTTCTGAATCATCCTCAAATGCCACCTCATTACAGTTTGTGACAATAGTCTAACCTCATTATGGGGATGAGAGTGTAGATCACTGTTGATAAGTCTTCTGGGTCCAGAGAGGGACAATCTGCCCACCAACCTTAGCTGAGCAAAGGCCTATAGACCCTATATTCTTTTATGAGGAGAAACCATGAATTGCTAAGTTACTATTTATAAGGAGGGTAATTTCATCCAGAACTATCACCAAAACTGACACAGAGCTAACATAATTCTGAATAACTCTGACTTGATGACATTCAGCTTAAGCTACTTTCATCCTATCTTTTCCCATTTTTCTTTTTTGTCCCTTGGCATTCTGCCTCCATGGCTCTTAGTACTTCCTCCATATCTGGAAGACCATAGTTCTTCAAGCCCTGTATTATGTCAATGGCTGGGCTCACTTATTTGGTCCTCCTAACTCTTTTCTCAGACTTCTTGCCTTGCTTTTGAATTATTTAATTCAACCCATCAGTTCCATTTATCTTTATAGTCATGTTACTCAGGTTTGTTTACTTTTTTGTTCTTTTTGTCCTGTACATAAACTTCTCTTATTGAGTTTCAGAGACTTTGAATCACTTACTTCAATGTACCTCTCTCCATGGCTCTTTTGTATAATTTTAGACTTCTGGCAATTTTGTCTTCCATTGTAAATAATTGGATTCTGCCTCTTTTCAGTTGTTGCTCCTTGGGAATCAAAATGTTTTACCTCCTGATGTCTACCTGGCCTCTTCTTTATAGATCAGTAAATGTCTAAAAAGCCAATTTATTTACTTTTTACAGGAGCAATTCTTTGTTATTTGTCTGTTTGTTCAGATTTGTACATGGGTACCTTATATTTTAATGGGTTTTAAAATGTTCCATAAAAATCATATATAGATCAAGTCCTAAGCATAATTATATTACTAAAATCCAATCTCTTCTCCCCTCCACCCCCATACACACAAAATCAAAAAAGTTTGCATCAAGTACCCTTTACAGTACCTTTTTTCCTACTCTTTGCTGCCACCTATCATGGATAATTTCCACTAATAAAAAAGAATTAGAAAGAGAATCCACCATCACCCTTGTTCTTTTCCAATTCCTTTCTCCTCATGATTCACCCGAAGAAAGCAATTCAAAGGAGACTCTTTTTTTTTTTGCTATTGAAATTCAGAGGTTCATTGTGTATCATCAATGTTCAACAAACCTTTTCAGAGATTCTAGGCTCTATCCAGAAACTGAAGCTGAAAAACTATGAGTGTCTGTAGCTTTGTGAACTATGTTCTGAGCCAAATTGTCTTTAGATAGTTTTGGAGGAGGAAGGGATTAGGTTGACTCAGCCTTCTAGCCTTCTGAGGTCAGTAAAATGAGGACCCAGATTGTTGGGGGTCATATGTTGACATTGTAAACTGCCTAGAGAGTGCTGTAAAGCACTATTGGGCACTATATATTCGCCAGGCCAGATTGGACTGAAGAGAAGGGGAGTTTTAATGGTTTTTAAGGGGAGTTTTAATGGTTTTTAACATTTTAATATTGATTTTATCTGTTTTTTATTGCTGTGAGCCGCCCTGAGTCCTTCCAGAGAGAGGGCGGCATATAAGCTTAATTAATAAATAAATTAATAATAAATAAATATAAGTCTAAGTGCTTTTCCTATTGCTATTATGGACTCTATGATAAACAAAAGAAGAACTGCAGAACATTTAAAAGATTTATGTAAAAAAACTACCGAAAAATGGAGCTGTCTTTTAATAAACTGCAATGCTATGAGATAATATTCTCATTAGAACTTTTTCCTTCTTCCAAATGATTTGGAACAAGTGAATTGAACTAAAAAAGAACATAAATCCCAAGCCAATTCCTCACTGCATGATAGTACATTTGACATTGCCAATTTCTATAGTTTAGCTTTCATAGACAATAGTTATTAGAAGAAGAAAAAAATAGCTTGTGCTAATGTCACTGTAAACAACATATGATAAATTAATGCGGAGTTAGTAAATTGGCCACAAACATATTTGATTATATCATGTTTTTCATCACAATTACGTTGTTTTGATTCCTACTGAGAAGTAAAATAGGACTGCTGGTTTGCCATCTGAAATATCTGCTTTATTTGCTAATAAACAAAAACAATTAGACTGTTCGGTAGAAGAAAAAATGACAAATGTTGCCCTTATCTCAACAAGTATTATCTCATAATAATGCCAGGAATTTAAGATGCTTGCACAAGAAAAAAATTGTTTGCAAAATACTGCAACCAAAATATTTTATTAAGATAAGTTAACCAGAAAGTGATACAGAGAATATCATCATATGTTTTTTTGTTGGATTATTCATTTTAATTGAACATGCTGAGAATCTGACTTTAGCCTCTAGTGAATCCTTATATTACACCTTGTTCAACATTTTACCTCTGCAAAATTTATACCAGGAAGCAGAACTTAGGAACCATTGGTTCTCCCAAATTCCAGCTTTTTGTAACCCCAATGACCAGTTGTGAAAGATACTAAGAATTTTAGCATGGTAATATCTGGAAGACCTTCATTTCCTTGTCCTGGACATCAGGTGTCACTAGAATTGCTGCATTATACAGTAAAAAAGGATAATAAAGAACTGCATAACTCACTGTTCAAACCACTGTTCCTGTTGCTGGTTTTTTTTCATTCTTTCAAGAAATTTTATTTCTGTGCTTAAGTTGGTAATAGCAATTTGGAGATATCTGACACCATTAATGCTTGTCAATAGAATAGGTTTCAACACATAAATAATGCTGCTATGATTTTATTTTTGTTAAATGTTATTTTTTTAAAAAAATAGTTACAGATTTTAAAGAAATCAAATACAAAGAAAATAATAATAACTGTTGCTGAGCAACAGTTGCTGGATGGATATACAGGACAATATTTCAGAAGTTAAGAAAATGAAAAACACACATTTAAATGGAATCCTCAGTAAGAAAACAGAAGTTCATATAATTCTGGAAATGTCAAGGATTAAGAGTTCAAACATTGTTAACAGTTACAGAATGCAGTTTTCAATGGTGATATTTATTTTTATTTTTTTTTTCTTAAAAGGTTTTAACAAATTTTACACACATTTTC
>JANHZT010008074.1:33580-47532 GCA_032468215.1 Stegonotus admiraltiensis | reverse complement strand
GGGAAAAGGAGGGTGGGGAATATAGGAGAAAATTTTTTTTGTAAAACTTTTCAATAAAAAAAAATACCCAATGTACAGCAAACACCTCTATTTTCCCAAATCGCCCAACCATGTTCTGTGGGAGTCAGTTTTCTGGAGGTATAGGCACATAGTTGTAACTGATCTCATTCATTCTTCTGTAATAACACCACCCCCATAGCCACGTCACTAACATCCACTTGTATTACGAATGCCTGGACTGGATCTGGGAGTTTGAGGACCGATTCTTGAGCAAAGAGTTGTTTTAACTGATCAAATGCTGTTTGACATGCTGACATCCATGTTAGTGGTTGACCCGGTCTAGGCTTTGATGTTAATGCTTTAGTCCGCAACAAATCCGTCAAAGGTAAGGCTATGCTGGCAAATGCAGGAACGAATTGCCGGTAGAAATTGGCAAACCTGAGGAAACTTTGTAGCTGCTTTCTAGTCCTCAGAGCTTGCCATTCCACAACTGCCTGAACCTTCTTTGGATCCATTTTCACCCTGGTCCCTGATATCCTATACCCTAAGTAGTCTATTTTTGTTTTCTGAAACTCACACTTCGATAGTTTCACAAACAAGTTGGCTGCTAATAATTTTTCGAAGACTTGGTGTACCAGGTGGGTATGCTCCTCTATGCTCTGGGTGTAAATTAAAATATCGTCCAGGTATACAAGGACCCCTCTGTACAGATGTTTATGTAGGACCTCATTGATCAGCTGCATAAACACTGCAGGAGCCCCATGTAGCCTGAAGGGCATGACTTGGAACTGATAACTCCCCAGGGGACAATTGAATGTGGTCTTCCACTCATCCCCTGGTTTAATCTGTACCTGATGGTATGCTTCCCGTAGATCGAGTTTCGTAAAGATACGGCCAGTCGCCAGGGTAGATAAGAGGTCTTTCATTAGTGGAAGCGGGTACAAATGCTCCACATAGACTGCATTAAGACCCCTGAAATCAACACACAAATGCAGTCCTCCATCTTTCTTTTCTCTGAACAGTACAGGAGCTGCCATACGAGATCTACTAGGCTTTATGAATCCCCTTGCTAGATTTTTATCTATGTATCTCCTCAATTCTTCCAACTCTTTCTGTGTCATTGAGTACATCCTTGGTTTTGGCAACTTTGCCCCAGGGATCAACTCAATGGCACAGTCTGTTGACCGATGAGGAGGTAGCACCTCACAGTCCTCTTCACTGAAAACAATAGCGAGGTCATTATAGATGCTAGGAAATACCTGATCTGGTTGGGCTGTTACTGGAGCGCACCCCATTTCTGTTCCCCCCACTCTTTCAGCAGCAGGCGGGTCAGGGCCAAGTGTTAAACAGAGTTTTTGGTAACCTTCTTCCCACCATATAGTGGGCTCCCACTTGTCAAGCCAAGCTAAACCTAGTATTATTGGTTTGATCATTTTCTCAACTACTATGAACTGAATGGCTTCAGTGTGGTCCCCTATCTCCAGGCGTACAATCTCTGTCACATGTTGCTGGTGCCCCACCCAACAAGGACCCATCCATTTTTTCAAAGGTGATAGGTGCTTTCAAATGTAGCATACAAAGTCCTAATTCATGCACCACAGCCCGACTGATAAGACAATGGGTGCAACCTGAATCCACCAATGCCCCATATTGGCACCTGGTAGCGGAGAGGAGGTTCCGTACCACAACCGGTATCACAAATGGCTGAATGGGTTCGCTCACCATTGGGTCCTCTGGATCCTCGTCATCACTGTCTCCAGAAACCACCGGAAACCTTCCCGCAAGTTGTCCAGTCCCAGGTTCTCTAGCTGGTGGTTCTGGGCCAGTTGTTAATGTCTGTGATACTTGGGAATGTTCAGGTATTGCCAGTCAGGGTTTACCCCACCCTGAGATCCCGGTAGGTGGCTTTTGGGCTGTGGCTTTCAGTACAGGCATTGGACACTCAGCTGCCCGGTGTCCAACCTGATTGCATCTAAAGCACCGGAACGCCGGTCGGCGCACTCTGTCTGTAGGCTCTGAAATTCATGGATGCAATCTTTAGCAGGCATGCCCCTCTGCTGGAGTGTGAATAAATCCCCTTCTGCTACCTCAGCACTAGTGTCATCTTCAAACCTAGAGCGGAGAGCCTCCAAAAACTTTCCCATATCCACCAGTTCCCTTGCATGGTTTGTATGGAGGCTTGCCACGCAATCAGCTGCTTCTCCCATCAGGACCGATGTGACAGCCACCACCATGGCCCACTGGGATGGATACCACCAGTTGTATTGGTCCATGTGACTTATCACCTGACTTAAAAAAAAGGCCACCCGCTCTGGGCTCCCCTCAAAGGTGGCCTGTAATGCAGGTGAGCCCCAAACAGCCTGAGGAGTCCACAGCCCTCTAGGGTTCTGACTGCACCAGCCCCTCTCCTATCCATCCTTGGTCGTCCTCCTGAGGTTCCTTTTACCCCTGTAGCGGACCCTCTCTCCATCTTCAGGGTTTGGTTTTGAGTGCTTTGTACACCCACCCATCGACGACCCCGGTCCTAGGATCCCGGTTGAACCACGACCCTACTGGGTGCTAGTTCTATCCGTAATTTAGGGCTAGTAAGATGAATTTGGGTCTCTGAACCAGTCATCCTAGTGTCCTGCCAAGAATGGCCCTGCGGTGGTTCCAAACTGGTAACCCACAGTTGCCATGATGGAGCATCACGGAAGCCAGCTTCCCCAAAACGGTCCCAAAGTGCATCCATAGTACTAAGACCAGGACCTGTGGCATAGCCCCACTCTCCTTCATCATCTTCAGTCCAGCGCCTCTCCCTCCATCCATGGAAAGAAGCCCCTAAACGAGGGGGTGTTGGCATCCTTGGTCCCATGAGGGCAGAGCTATGCCACCACTCCCCTGTGGTTGGTTGTCCGGTCCGTGTTCTTGGTGCCGGGACACCCTCCTCCTCTGGGCAAACGTCACTCCGGACTTGCCTGACCTTCGGTCTCACCACTGGCTGGTCAGCATTCTCCGTTGTTTCTTCCATGAGCAAATCTTCCTCCACCGCTACTTCAACCTCAACCTCCTTCTCCACCTCAATTCCCTCTGCCATTCTCCAAACCTCCAATGACAGGATACACACTCCGCTGGCAATAGGTGTAAAAGGAGCAGTGCTGACTTTCTCTCGGCTTGTCTCTCGTCTCGGTGCGTGCAGCGTCAAAAACCACAGCAAGCAAAGATGAGATTGCAAAGTTTACTAACTAAGGTGCAGCAATACAGCCAAAAAGCAAAGTATAAGCTGGATAGTCGGTTTAAAGTCAGCGCTGCATGTAACTGCCATGCAGCGCTTTTTATCTTGTTTTCATCACACAAACCACCATCCGGCAAATTATTCCATCACCAACCCCACCCATCAGCTGTTCAACAGTTTGTAATTCATGCCGAGGCTCTGTAATGTTATCTTATAGTGCCGACCATGAAAGGAGCCAGAAGCTGGTTTCATGAGCATCTGCTGAGTGCCGTTTGGTGGTTTGTTATTGCTATGGTCAGATTCCCCACCATTCAGGTAGACATCTCTCATGGCTGCAGGTCCCCCCAGCCCCCAGGAATGGTGAGTCCCAGCAGGGCTCAACACCAGAGGCTTTCTTGGAGCCTGGGCAGGGTGAAAACTACTTCCCCCACCCCTCCCGAGGCCCTCTGGAGGCTGGAAACAGCCCATTCCCTGACTTCCGGTGGGCCCAGAAGGCCTGAAAATCAGCTGGCTGATGCATGCTGGACCTGAGCTAGGGCAACATTTGCGTGCCCACAGATATGGCTCCGCATGCCACCTGTGGCACACGTGCCATAGGTTTGCCATCACGGATCTATGGCAAGGGTTCAAACTCAATTTCATTGAGGGCTGCATCAGAGCTATGGTTGACCTCAGGGGATCGGGCGAGTGTGGCTGACTGGGTGTGGCCAACTGGGTGTCTGTGGCCAGCTTGATGCCACTCCCCAAACTACCTGCTTGTTTCCACTTCGCACTGGATAGACTGGGCCAAAGCCATACTGGTCCAATGTTTCCTCTTCACATTGGGTAGACCAGGCCAAAGTGATATGGGTAGACCGGACCAAAGCCACACTGGCCTGATGTTTCCTCTTTGCAGTGGGTAGACCGGGCTGAAGCTACGTGGGCTGGCCCCTTACATTTTCCAGGATGGGCCCATGGGTTGGATCCAACCACATCACCCTGATCTATAGTATTCAGCTAAGCTGGATGATGATATGAACCCCAGACCTGGCCTTGCTGCCTGAAAAATTATGGCTTACCATATAGTAAGCGATAAATGGGTTCCCCATATATTTTTTCTTGAAAATGTAGCAAAGTAATTGTGAGATTTAGTGAACAATTTTTACGTAACAATGTCTTACCAGAGTTGGAGTGATTTTTCCGGTACAAGTCATAGCTGGCAGTAATGTAATTATGATGACGAACCTCTTCAGGCATGGAATGATTTAGTTTGGCTTGACAACCAGAATGAGATTTATATTATAATTGTGTTCATTCACATCTGGAAAGAAACAATGACAGTAAACTAAATTCTGAGTATACATGAGTAGGATAGTTCTGCATAAAATTACATTAATCCATTGTAAATAATCCATTAGTAATAATTAGCTCCTGTACACCTATTTCTTAAATTTATTCTGCTTGTTTCCATGTCATATTTTGAAGGCTCACAACAGGCTACAAATTTCTAAAAGCTAATCAAGTTAAAATATTCTATTTAAAACTTCACCAAGTCAATTGAAATTTGATCTTATGAGTCATGTGGTTTATTGTATCATGAGACCCAGTAAATAATAAAAACTTTATTACGGTCATCTACCAGCAATAGACATACAATAAATTAAAAAAAATACTGAATAATAACATCCCTCTTTTGAAAATACATTATCTCAAACCGTTAGGGTCACTCCCTAATTTACATGAGCGGAGAGCCGATAAGTATGTGAGTAAATGTATTTTTCCAACAATTGTTATAGATATCTCCAAAAAACTGGCACCAGTTGACATCTATAATTCTGTAACCGATTTTTTTCTTGTGGACATTGCAGCGACAGAATTTTGCCACTGCCTGCATGGTAGCTGGATTTGAGCCTTGGAGGAGAAAGCCTACATAAAAGTCGTCTGTCCTCCCTGGCAATCTCTCTAGTAAGTGGAGAATATATATTGATCTACATACTCTGTATAACTCACAGTACATCATGAGACCCAAATAATCAGGCCAGCAACCCAATATCAGGCTGAAATAAGAACTAGGGAGACTTCATACTGTCAATACATTGTTTGACAGTAAGTCTTCTGATTTCTTGACGGGTGGGTTCTACTTACCTTTACTACTGGTTCACAACAGGGCCGTGCGTGTGTGCTTGCTTTGCACTTGCGCGCGCGCTCTTCTGTGCATGCGCAGAAGCATTTTGATGACATTGGGGTTGGTGGGCGGGGCCTCCTGCCGGTTTTACTACCAGTTCTATAGAACTGGTGTGAACCGGTGGCAACCCACCACTGTTTCTTGACCTGATATTTCTAGATTACAGGAACATTCTTGAGTCTGAGTTGACTGAGCAGCTTATACAGAATGAATCCAGTAGAGTAGGTGAACATCAAGTCAGATTCAAAGGATAAATTAAGAGGCAGAATTGACAAGTGAGCCAGAGAATGGGATTAAACAGCAGTGATAGAAATTGGGGCCAAAGAATACCAAATACAGAAATAATTCAGAATTTAGAGAATATTGCATGGAAAGAGTAAATGTAAACTCTCATATTCTTAATTACTCCAGCAGCTAGAGTACCTCACCATATGTGGAAATGCAAAGAAGCCAAGTCTTCCATTTTGAGTCCTGGCAGCTTCTGAGATATTTTAGATGGGTTTAGGAAAACATTATTAAAGATTTGCAGTGACAGGGCAGCAAGCCAGAACGGAATGAATTATGTAGATATTGTAAATGGTACAGTTAAGAAAGATATTTCCTTATATCCTATTCTTCATAAACACAGAAGGCAATGTGTATTGATTCATATAATTACAGTATATGGATATGATATAGTTATTTTAATATTATATTTGTCTTGTGCAAACTTAAGGCATGAAAAAGACAACTTTTGCTGATAGGCCAAAGTCATAGATAGTAATGGTAGCTCTCATCTACTCTTCAATAAACCTGGGGGTTAAGTTATGCATAGTTACTGACAAATAATAATGCACCATATAATTGTGTGGCATTGTCTTAAGCTAATGGATAAAAAGTATTGTTCCAGGATTTTTAGTTGACTGAAGTCCTATGGTTTTTTTAGAATCCTATGCTGCCAGAGATATAGGATTTTAAAATATACCCACAATTTTTAGCTCTGGATTTGGATTCATTTCCCAGAAGTGCTTCCATTTTAGTTTTGTTTTGAATCAGAAATCAATGAAACCTCTTAATTTCAGAATTATCCCCAAATGGCAGTTGATCTGGAATCACCATACTATTCTTCCTATGAAACTTAAAGGAAGGCAGAACATGTTACTCCGAGTTTCCTATTAATGTGTATTCTTCATGTGCTACATAAGGGGGAAATGGTGAGAAATGGTGCATACTATCAACAAAGAGGCTGTTGTTATCTTTCCTGGATTTTCAGGAAAGCTTTTATTACATAGTGCAGCGGTGTCAAACCTGATCGCATCGCAGGCCATATTGTGATGTATTGGGACATATCACAATGTATCAGGATGTTTTTTTGCCTTTGCAGAGATGGTGTGGGCATAGCCCATACGGGCCCGGTTGTGGCCTGTGAGGGCCATATCAGACCTGGGGGCCACCAGTTTGACAGACCTGACATAGTAGAATTAGGAAAGTAATTTACTTTCCCCAGTAATTTACTTTACTAACCCTAACCCTTAACACTTGTCACTATACCTATGCCACATTAAATATTAATGTTTATGTCTATGCCTATGTTTTCTTCTTTTTCCTAAATACCTCTAGCAACTATTTTGTTGTCCATTGCTACCCGAAGCTTATAAGCCACTCTTAAGCCACCATCTAGCCTTATCCAAGATAGTGTGAGAAACGGACAAATAGCCTATTGGACTACCAGAGTCCATAGGTCTCAGAAGGATGGCAGGCCCTAAAAAACGACATGAACCAAAGTTTTAGATAGAAAGATTTCAAAGTGTATCAGAACTATTTGTAATCCTGCTGAGCTGTTGCTGTGAAATGTGATTTTGCAAAGTACATGGTTTTGAGATATATTTGGAATCAGAACGTTGAAACTGTGAGAAATAGGGAACTGAAAGTAGCCAATGGATAGAGGTTTGAGATGTACATGGGTATATGTGGAGACTGTCTGTCAGTAAGACAGAACAAGGAAGTAAGTTGTGAAATGCCTGCAGAAAAGTATAAAAAGAATGTCTTGGGATGAGTTCAGTGCCTCTGGCCATAGCTACTCCTTGCTGGACTTAGCTACATCAGTGGACCTCATTGCAATGGGTTATTGATATAAGTTGTGTTATGATGGCTGTTCATGTTCCAAATTGCTAATGAAATAAACCTCTGAATCTTAAAGTAAGATTTATTGCTTGTGATTTAATCTATGGTTTTTTATTGGGATATTTTTATGACAATAGTCAGGTTCTGGTAGTCACCTGCTGTTTTGAACTGCTGCTAAAATGTTGGCTCTGCAGTTTCTTAGTCTGTGCTAGCATGGGAAAATGAATGTCATTAATCAGTTATTGGTTGGTTGTAGAGTCTCAGGGGGTCTGCTGGGGTGGTGAGATTGCTGAGTTTTGTTTCCATTTCAGCTTCTCTGTTATTAGTTTGATGAAGTCCAACCTGCTCCTCCTTTCACCATTAGTTGCCTGTTGAGCTGACTGTTGCTTCACTCCCTTGGCTACAATTTGTCCTTTCTGCTTTCCCACACAACACAAATCTTCCTCCAAGCACACCTACTGCTCCCACCTCCTTGTAGGTGCTTTCAGCCTCTTCTTTTTAAACTTGGTGCAACTGTCTTCAGGCTGCTTTAAGGCCTCAGGGGAGAAAACAACAGGAAGAAAGTGCTCATGCTGGCCACTGCTAGACTTTCCTTCCACAGGATGCTGTAAGGATAGACTGATTTCCAATCTAAGCCACTTTGCACCTTCTAAAGTCAGAATATACATGTGGGGATTGGGCTGAAATATAGAAAAACATAAAGATAGCTTTGTCAGCAACAACTAGCACTAGGTGTGAAATGACTGCTTTTGCTGCTTCCTCAGTACTTCAAAAATAATTTCTGCTATTCAAAACTTGACAAGATGAAATCAATATTTTGCCATATAAATGTTAAGGTAGATAGTTGTCTGTCTGCAATAATTTTTTTTAATACTTTAAAAATTCTAGCTGCATGGATGGACAAAATCTATAAATGGACTTCTTTAAAACAGATACAGGTTGGCCTTTTTAGTGATGGCAAAATTCTGTCATGTATAGCTTTTTAATATTGTTTAGCTTCACAGTCCTTGCTGAGCTTTGCTATATCTCTTACGACTGTAAATGAAGAGGGAGCCCTGAACTTAGGGTGTTTTGTCCTATTTTATAACTTCAATTTGTTTATCCATTTCCTTTTATTGTGAAATGTCTCATTCAATAGTGAATTTCTGATTCAGTGCTGATTGTATTACAACTGGTCTTGACTTTATGGTTGAGAGAAAAATAAGATTCTAATCAACAAGCAAATATATTTTAGCTAGGTGAAAGATTTTTTTCTTTTTAATTCTTTTCTTTTTAGACTTTGAGAAATGGACTAAATGTCATTTGCAGTGTGAAAGTTCAGTTGTAATTTGGTTCAGGAAACAGCATAATTCAAAAATTTTTGGATGGAAAATGTTCCACCTTGGAAGAATGTCCTATGAAGTTTTCAGTCCTGATTGCTATATGTGTGATTAATGTTTGTATATAATATGATTTTTTTTCTAATTAAGATAAGCTTTACCTGGCAATAATACAGGGGAAAAATATACTATAAAAGAATCAATGAATTGTTTTAAACACACTCCTAAACACAAATTTGGAGGACTAAAAACCTGAAACCATTTTCCCCCCACAAAATTAAAAATTCCTCAGGAAGCAAAGAGATGGATTTTTGGTAGACATAAAAGGTGAGAAGGTGATATGGAAAATCAATAATAGCTAAATTCAAAGAAAGCTGCTTTGGAGGGAAGTAGTAATAGCTGAGGAAAAGTCCAGCAAGTACTTGGGAATCTACTTTGGGAAACATTTGAGAAGAAACCCAAAGGTAAGAAACAATATGATACATAACATTTGAGAAGCCGGTAGGGAGCAATGTAGCTTAGTGAAAGGCAAATCTCACCCAATGCCCTGAGTCATATCCTAAGGAATTCCAATCTCTGTCATTAAAAAGAGGAGGCATTCAGTTTCTGTAAAGAAATCACACTACCATGCCATGTCCTTGCATGGATCCTATTTTTCCTTTGTCAGTGTGAATGACTGGGGAACAGAAAATATTAAGTTAATAATTTATCTTGAAAGAGAATTGTTTGTTAAATTATACAGAAATTTATAAGGAATTTGGTCTATGCTTTAAATCAAGGGTGTCAAACTTGTGTCATCACGGCATTGTCACGTGATGTATCACGACTTTTTCCCCCTTTGCTAAACCAGGTGTGGCAGTGGCCAGCATGTGACGCATCCGGCCCACGGGCTGTGAGTTTGACACCCCTGCTTTAAATAGTGGTGGATCCATTTAGAGCCAAATCAAGAAACTGTACATAAACCTGCAGACAATATACTGGTTGTTTATTGGTATTATAGTGTGACTTAAGAGAGTGAAAGGATTGATCTCTGTGACTTGTAGATTGGATTTTATAAAAGAAGATATTAGGTCACTACATTCCAGCAGTAGCCAATAGCAAGAAAATAAGAATACAGAATCACATCAGCTACTTTGAGGGGCAGACTGGAGATATTTAATAGTTATGGTTAGCATACTACATTTCCTTGAACTTGTCTTGGTGCATGGCCAAAGGATGTTATAATAAACAAAGAAATGTAGGAAAATTTGACTATGCAGATGGTCCTTGACTTACAACTATTTGTTTAGTGACTGTTTGAAGTTACAATGGCACTGAAAAAAGGGACTTATGACTGTTTTTCACACGAATGTTTGCATCATCCCCATTGTCACGTTTCACATTGTCATGTGAAATGTGGCAACTTGCTTATATTTTTGATGGTTTCAGTAATTCCCTTTTGAGTCCTTTAAAAAAAAAGTTACAAAATTTCTCCTATGCTGGTCTATGGGTAAATGGAGTTTCAGCTTTTCAGATATGGATCTGGGCAATGAGTTGTATCAAGCTATCTTCACAGTGACTGGTCAGTAATGCTCAGCCATGAAACTGAATCATTTCTACAAACCAATTCAATTTGTCTTTGTACATTTCAACTGTCTACTCCATTAATATGGAAATAATAGGAAAAAAAGTACTTTGGTGTATGTAAAAGTATAAAGCTAGCATTTTTCTAGCAGCCCAACTTTCACAGCCATGCTTTGCATACCTAAATTCTCTTCCATTTGTGTGATGGGAGGAGGTGGGACCTCTGACAAGAAGGTTTTATAAATTTCCTTCCTGTCAATTTTTTTTTATTAAGCCAATGTCCACATTCAGTTATATATTCTTATAAGATCAGAAAGAAGTTTTAGTCCAAAATAACATATAAGTAGCACATTTAGTTGCCTGAATAAAAATGCTGCAATTTCCAGGAAAAGTAGGTATAATCCAGTCATTGACATTGTTTTTACTTTGGTGAATATTGATGGACACAAAACCACAAAATTTATTATTGAAAACATTCAACCAATATCAATACTTTTCAAGATCTTGGGTTTTACTCTACTCAAATAAATGAAATGTATCATAAATCTTCAGTTTAAGTAATATGTATTGATTGATCAAACAAGATCAATAGAAAATGATTTGTACAAATATATAACTGCAAAAGAATTGCTAATCGTTTATTCTTATTCTGAAAACACTGCTAGACAATTTGTAATTTCTGGTAAATGTAGATATATTATTTACTATATTATTTATTGAAACTGTGTGTGAAAACCTAAAAGCATCCATTAGTGGTTGATTTATAACTGAATACATTATTATTCATTTATTTTTATTTATTATAAGGGAAAATGAAAAAATACATTTCAGGATTAATATTTTTCAAAAGTTAGAACAGCACAATCTTTTTAATAACATTAATTCTATTCAATATTATAATATGTAGAAATTATACAGGACAGAAAGGGAGAAAATGCATCTGAAAAAAACTGCAAGAATATTTGAGCAAATTTCTTAAAATTTCCTCTGTCAAAAAGAACAAATAAATCTATAGATGAAGAAAGATATATGAAGAATCCAGGGTGTCTCCCTTTAATCAGCTTTCCAACTATTTTTTTTAAAATAATGTATAGCATTCCTTGCAAGAAATATATTTTGGTTATATTTAATATTTGGTTATTTTATAGTATTACTACTTTCACTATTGCTTGGATATTTTATACTACTAATGGAGCCCGAGAAAAATATTTTTTAAGAAATTATTGTGAATTCATGCAAAGAATTCTCTTAATTTTAGACAAAAACAAGCCCAGGTCAGGAGTTAACTTCCATGTGCCAAATTTCATTTCAAAGTGATTACAACTATCTTTTGTATATTGTTTTGTATTGTTGTTTTGCCTCATTTTAGTTATATCCTTTAAAATATATACCTTAGTTTCTTAGCTAACTACAGGAGGGTGTTCCTAGCATTTCTTAATAATAGTAATTATTATTTAATAGTTGGAATAAATTACCCCAGAGAGTGACAGTCTTATTCCTTATGTTTGCTCAAGGTTAGGCTTGACTGCAATGTTGGAAACATTTCAATCTGCACTACTGTACTGAATATAGGGTTGGGTGTCCTAAATATTCCCTTTAAACCGTGTGATTGTTTAAGTGCACCATTTGTGATGGATGTGTGCTTTTGGGCATGCAATATATTTCCAAAAGACCTCAGGAACACCCTGAAACAAACATGCTGTACATTTGAGATGCTGTAGCTGTTTCATGGCTTCAAGGAAAATAACTTCGCTCATGAACAAGACACTTTGTCAAATTATTTATACATATTTACTATGGTATTTAAAGACATGTTATCAAATAAGCATGGTAAGTCTTACTGAAAAGTAAGTGTAGTCTTAATGAAAGGTACTTTGTTCACAAGCCACACCTGCCATGAATTATATTTATTCTCTAGCATTATTCCATATTAGATGTAGCAGAGTTTCAATAAAATATATGACCAATGGTCATGTAGGTTAAATAATATTGTTACTTGTTATGTTCAAAGTAGAAAACAAAATATATGTATAAAATAGTTCTATGTCTTTTCTACAAAATATAGGTAAAATTGGAAACCTAGTTTTAACACAATTTTCTATTTTTTTAAAGTGGAATATTCATCAGTAGGTATTTTAATTATTTAAATCAAGAGAGCAAGAAAAGGAATATCATCTTATTTCTTACAAAGAATATTTCTTCTATTTTGCCAATCTTAAAAGCTGATGAAACAGTAACTGATTACAGCCCTTACTCTTACTAATTAAAAAGTGGGCAATGTATCATTTTTAAAAGCTCATATAATTGAACATCAAGGAAATTTGAAATGACCATGACTCTATTTTTCTGCAGCTGGCAGCACATGAAAAAGAATGGCAATTCTCAACCAGCAAAAAATTAATATGCAGCAAAAAATCTGACAACCATAGTCAGTATTAATGGAATAGATATAGACAGACTGTTATTTGTAACTATAACAACTTTTGAAACTGTAATATAGATTTAATATTTCAAATGTCTGTGTACAAACTCTAATAAAATGTAGTGAGCAAGAAATACATGCACAACACAAACATTAATTTTGTCAGACTTCACATTAACCTGATACTCATACAGAAAAACTTTTGATCATTGGCTGGGATGTTTTTATTGTACTTATTAGAAAACCCCATAGTAATGCTGAAAATCAGCTACTATAAATGATATGACTCAAACTGTATACATAGCTGACCATAGCTTGTACTTTGTAATGGACTGAAAGCCTTTTGTGCACTGTTATTGTAGTAGAGCAGCATGATCTCAGACCCGTTGCTTTGACCCTGCCTCAAAATCTCTATTGTATCTCAAAAGCATCTATTGTAATTCAAATATTTTGATTGTCTTAATATTCTGAAATGGTGTTCACAGATTTTATTGGTTAGGATTTTAAAATAATGGTTTGTTTCACAAGCCATACTGACATAGTTTAATGTACTTCTTAGTCATGATAGGTAAGTTCACACATCATAATAAGCTCAGTCAATTCACATTCTAATTAGTAGTATGTCTGCCGACCTATTATTTAACTTTTGAAAAAAGAATTTAATTATTTTTTTATTTGTTTGATTTAGGTACTGCCTAATTTCAAACCAAGTAGACAGTTCACAATATAGCAAACACATATAAAAACACAACACAGAATCAATAGACAAGATGGAAAATAGGTGGATATCTTAAGAATTTTAAAATGTTAATATTTCCTTTTTACTTTGTTGTTTTCCTGAATATACTGAAGTATCTTTCAAATGTATTTGGGTCTAAAAGCCAAAATTCTTCAGTCAGCAAAGCTCAGAGTTGTAATTCAAAAATATAGATTGGATATATAAAGAATTGTGTTAACTATCTCTTTCTTAAATTGTGTTTCATAATTTCTGCAGTTATCATATTGAACCTTGATACATTTGATTATTAATCTCTCTGGCTCATTATTTTTTCATGCTACCTGAGATAAAAATAAATGCATATATATATAATTTTAATTGGGTTGAGTTTAATTGGTTTTAAATTTAGGGGGATTTTAATAATTTTAATAATGGTTTTAATTGTGGGC
>JANHZT010008073.1:266753-281638 GCA_032468215.1 Stegonotus admiraltiensis | reverse complement strand
TTGCTTAACGCATTGTAAGCCGCCCTGAGTCTCCGGAGAAGGGCGGCATATAAATAAAATCAAAAAAAAAATGCTGAGTGTTGTGTTGTTTTCAACTTTCCACAAGGGGTCACTAGTACTGCACATGAGAATTTATTGATTGTTTTAATTCATTTCTTAACTCAATTGCTCATGGTTCTTTAATAGTAATAGTTAATTTGCAATGCTGGAAGAAAATGTATCATCACAGCTATTTGTTCTTATGGACTAGCTTCATAATTCATATCCCAAAATACAAAAATGGCCAAGAAAGTTTCTGTACTCACTATCAGGATTGTTTTACTTGCTTTGCAAAATTCATTTGTAAAAGTTTGCTTATTAAATTTACAAGAAAATCCTGAATGTATATAAAGTATAATACATGTATTGATGTAAAAAAACCCGCAGACAATGAAAAATAGATCTGAGAAGCATATTTACTTACCAAGCACATCCTGGGAATTGCTGGCATAGTGTTGATTAATCACTGTTTCTAGAGCATAGCTGAGATCCATACTGTGCTTGGTAACTTCCTCAGGTGTGGCACCTTCAGGATACATTTGTTTGGGTATTTTTGTGAATCTGATCTCAGTGCCAGGCTTCAGTTGCATTTTAGGAAGGCGGGCCAGTCCTTCCGCATAACTTTTGCATTCTGTGTCATACTGGGGTAGATTCTGTTCAATTCGATCTTGAGTATATTTTCCAGGCAGAACAGGCAGCACTTCAGAAAAGGCACATATCTGCCCATTTTCTGGCTGCAACTTTTGCATCACAAATTCATTAATAAAATTAGTGAGGGAGACCCATTTTTTAAGGGTGTTATACGGGTACGGACCGAGAAATTTGTCCATCTCTTTGAGATTGACTCTCATGGCTTCAGACTCATTTTCAGAAGCTGGGGTGAGGTCTACTTCTTCTCTTTGTTCGTCCCAGTGTAATATCTTT
Organism: Stegonotus admiraltiensis; assembly: GCA_032468215.1. Lineage (NCBI taxonomy): Eukaryota > Metazoa > Chordata > Lepidosauria > Squamata > Colubridae > Stegonotus > Stegonotus admiraltiensis. The sequence goes on along the minus strand of JANHZT010008073.1, from coordinate 280,675 downwards.
AAATCACGTTGCTGCAAGTTTAAGAAGAAACCAGTACGAGGACCACTTTCTTTCCTATTGTTTTTGTCAACACTGCTGTAATGAAAAAAATGAATGCCTGGTGGTATCATCTTGACTCCACAGAACTTGGGACCAACTTGCCAGCTGTTGTAGTCAATGCCAAACTCAGTTCCTTCTGGCATTTTCAAAATTATAACTGTGGCACCTTCAAAAAAAAGTTGTTTGGCCAGAGCTTGGTCCATCTGCATTTCTGCCATATCTGCTGTTCCCTTGGTTATACAACTTCTTACTCAGAAGCCTAGTAGAGAAAAACAAATATTTGAATAAGTTTTGACACTACAAAATATGTATTGTGTATGTGTTACTGTACCAAGAACACAATTTTTAGACATCGGGCTGCAATGCTTTCATCACAATTTATCCAAGTAGCTTCTACATTTTTGCTCACTGTATTTGAAAAAATAAACATATCACTACTGCCACCTGGTGAATATGATGAGTCAAGTCTCAATTTTCTCATATTTGAAGCAAACAGTCCCTTATGACGGTATGACAATACTAGTTGCCCTCTCCCATCTCCAATACCATCTCTCACCAGATGGGAAAGATTTGATTAATATGTTGGCAAGGCAGTAAGAACAGTTTGGCACTGCATGGCCAAACTACCAAACCTCCATTCTAAGCTCTGAAACAAGCCAAAGAAAAACAAAGTTCTGCAGGCCTCCACTCTACCTGTCCCAAAAGTAATAGCCAAGCGACAGACATATTAGAAAAGGGAGATGTGGGGGAGGTGCTTCCTTCAATTTTGCTTCATTACACAAACAATAAATTAGACGAGAATGTCACTCAAAACCCTGGATTTCCAAATCAAAGCCAGACATAAATGGCAGACATAAGGTCCAAAATTTTAGAAAACTTGCCATTATAAAATCCTGCAATATTGTGATGGCAGAAATGATAGCGTCTGAAGACTTAAAACAGAGAATGTTTTTTCCAGACAACATCGAGTTGCAAATGATTAAAAGTAAGATTCAAAGTTCTCATTAAATAACAGTTATTCTTTTTGTTTCTATTATTGATAAATAAAATGAAGACCAATGCCAGAACACACAGTAATAAGGAACCAAAATGGAAATAATACATTCTAAAACAGAAAGGAAGAAAGGAACCTCATTGTAAAGTCCTAATTGGGAGAGTGTGCTAAAAGCTACCTATAGATTGAAATGGCTAATTAAATCTTCAGTATAGGCAATGTTTTACCAAGTACCAACATCTTACCAATATTTTACCAAGTGTTCATCTGCCAGCAGGGTAGCAAGATCTTTCTCAACAATAAGCAGATCTAATAAATAATTTTAAAATCAAAACAATCAGGTTATGTTCAGGAATATAAAAGGCATTCTCAGAGTCATATTCTTCTTTCGATATTAAAAAGGTAAAGGTTCCCCTCGCATATATGTGCTAGTCGTTCCTGACTCTAAGGGGCAGTGCTCATCTCCGTTTCAAAGCTGAAGAGCCAGCGCTGTCTGAAGACATCTCCATGGTCATGTGGCCGGCATGACTAAACGCCAAAGACGCAAGGAACTCTTGTTACCTTCCCACCAAAGGTGGTCCCTATTTTTCTACTTGCATTTTTTATGTGCTTTCGAACTGCTAGGTTGGCAGAAGCTGGGACAGGAGCTCACCCTGTTATGTGGCACTAGGAATTCCAACTGCTGAAGTGCCGACAGGTTTTGGTCGACAAGCTCAGCATCTTAGCCACTGAGCCATGGCGTCCTTCTCTTTCCATATTAGCAAGATACATAAAAACTTTTAAGATTTACCTATCAACAACATTTTTTCCCCGCACAGAAGTCACCTAACCAAAAATCAGCACATGAAAGCCCATAGTCTGGGGAGAAATGTACATTTTACACTAGTTGAAAGAATCTCAGATGTAAATAATAGCTAGAAATAGATCCTTTCATGTGAAGCAGCCTTATGACAGGTTTACTCAGTCTTGAGTGGGCAAACCACCATCTCTCTAACTCCCAAATAAACACCAGAAATTTATTTCTGTCTCACATTATTGCAGGACTGAGTGACTTCACAATCACTTTATTGCTTGAAACTCCAACCCTGGGGAAAATTCAGCAGGCTGGTTGTGGGGAGAGTTAGGACAATCTATATCACATGCCTTCTCGAAATAGTTCTGTGCCAATTAACAACTGCACCCTAAACGTCTATGGAGATTCTCAGTCATCCAGTTCATGGTTGTGCCAAAGGTGCTTTTTTTCCACGAAGCAACTGGACTTTCTGGAAATCCAGGTGCCAGAAAGTCCAGTTGCCTTTTGAAAAAAAGCACCTTTGGGACAACTGCACCCAAAGCAGAGATTCGGTAGGCCTCCGAGTCTCCGTGCCAAGAGAAAGGCACCTGCTGCTGCTTTTTATGGCTTTCACACAAATATCAACTGAGAAAGGTGAAGCCCCACCTGGGAAGGGCGATTCCGCGAAGACGAGAAAGCAACGAAGAGCCCCCGCCGGCTGAACGCAAGAGGCGGGCGGGCTCAGAAACCGGAAGAAGCTAAATAGGAGCTATCAGGAAAGGTCCGGTTCCCACCTACAACAATGCCGGCACGGTGCCGGCTGATCTAACGCCATGCCCAACCGACCGGTCCCGGCAAAACATTGGGGCGCCAGAATTTAGGATTTAGAAGCAACTTCCGTCGAGAAGCGGATGACGATCCTGACCATTGGAGCACTTCCGGTCTGCTTAAAAAAGCTGTCCGTGCGGTCCCTGTGGCTGCGCTTTAAAAGGTTCCGCTCCTCGAGTTGATGATAATATTTAAGGAGGGTGTTTTTTTCCCCCCACCCCTGTGTGTAGTACATTTTGATAAATGTAATAGTACTTCTAGTGGTTACAACTAGGAGAAGAAGCGTTAGGAGGAAGGGGTGTTTGAATGGGTGGGCTTCACATTTTTAACACCCTTTCTCTTGCTCACGTTAGGGCTGATACACAATTCTGCAGAAAAGGTGGGCGATGGCCAATGCCCGTTAAGATTTATTCAATTAAGTGATTTTTAAAAAATTTGTTAATCACACAGCCATAAGCTACATAAGTACACTAGTTTTTCTCAGTAATGTAAAAGTGATAGCATGTATTTGAATTGGTTTCAGTGACATAGGTTTATTTTTTTTATTCCATATTTGTATCAGATATTTTATCCCAGCTTTATTATTTTGAAACAGGATTTTTAAACAACTGGGGGGTGGGACCCAACAGAGCACACCGTAAGAACACAGTACGTATGTGAATCTGGTATGAAGGTCCGCTTTACTTTTAGTCATTGATGTGCAAAAATAGAAGGAGATTGAGACTGGCCACCCTTCTTGCTTCCTATGTTTTATGTATGGTTGTAAGTTTCCTAGCTGTTTTAGATGTTGGCTTGGAAAATTCTTGTTTGGTCCTCCAAGTATCTTATTTCCTATCCTTATATAAAGCATTGCAATGACACAGAATTCATGATAGCAGGATTGGAATGACATATATCAAAACACACAACAGAACAGGCAAATGGGAATGATGGCACAGAGCTGAGTGAGCAACGGAAGACAAAGCCGATATTATGAAGAGGAGAACATGAAAGTAGAAGCTGAACGTTTACAGGTTTATTGGAAAAGTACACACCTATAGACAAGAAAGAGAGAGTATAGTGAATTAAAACACTGGAGGTCTGTCTATCTGGTCATCCAGATAGTGTAGACACTACTTATGTTTACATTTTCTGTAATTTCCAACGTTCATCGAGTCATAGTTCACTCAATCATTATGTACTTTGTGGATTAAAAAAGATGGTGTAGAGTAGTAGCTATTATCACTAAAGTTTAGTATTGAAAGGAAGGAAGCTGTTGTGGAATATAAACAAGTGGAGGAATTAGGTTTCAATTTAGAGTTTAGATTTTTTGATAGTAGTATTTGAAGTTCTTGGAATACGATGTTGGAGTAGAGGAGACAAGACAATGTTAGGAAGATTGGTATCCAAGCTGGATAGTAGGAAAGAGAGAGAAAAGAAGATGGACTGTGGGAAGCTGATTTACCATGGCTTAGAGAAATGGAGAAGGCGTTTGATCCAAAGTCTGCAGAACCTGATTCCCTGAAGAGTGACTTAGTGAGATAGCAGTTGACTGAGCACTATCCCTGGCCATTGGAAATCTTCATGGCAGGAGCCTAGGTTATTTTGGGAGATGCTTGTTCCCAATTGTTTCTACCCATTCCAGCTGATCCAGCAGAAGAGGCCTGTTACGAGTCCCATCAATTAAGGAATGTCATCTGGCAGGACTTAGAAAACAAGCCTTTTCTGTCATGGCACCTGCCCTTTGGAACTTCACTGTCTTGGAGATTAGGTTGGACCTTTTGCAAAGCCAATGACTGGTTCCTGGGCTATTATGCTCATAGTAGAACTGATGGCAGGTTCGAAATGAGATAGTTGACTTGCACTCGAAGCTGAAGTTTGTCGCCATTTATAGGGAGACAGTGTGTGTGTGTGTGTGTGTTACTTGAGTTCATTTCTTATCAGCAAAACTTTTTTTGTCCGAGTAGAAATTAGAAGTGTTTGAGTGGTGATTTATTTTTGATGTTTAAGCCAGACTGAGTGACTTTGTTGTTTCTCTAATTTTGGGATGGTTACATTGTTGTGGAATTAGCCAGTGTGATGTAGTCTGTGTGGGTTTTGATTGCATTGGTAGGAATATAGTTACGGTCCAGTTGAGAGTTGAGGAAGAAATGGCAGGAGACTATTGCAAGGAAGGGGAAACCAACAAGCTGTTAAAATCACCAGTGATGCTGGAATCTGTTGATAGATCTGTAATCTGTTGATAATAATTGACAAGTCTGTGTGCAATAGTATCTCATACATACAGATACTAATCATCTCTCTGATTTGATGGTAGATGAGCACCAGGAAATGGTGCATATTATTGAGACCTTGTTGGGTGGTGTTGAGGGTGTCATTGTCTAACATTTGCCCTCCCAGGTTTTAAGTCCTTCAGGAGTCTCTGCACCCTGCTCAGAGGAAGGTAATCTTTAAAGCATCCCCTTCTATTCTCTGAGACTCTGCTCCAAAGATAATGGAATGCTAATTGAAATACTGCATATTAAGTCAGACAGTAGGATATTCTTTATAAGCTGGATATTCTACTGTAATGGCTATTCTGATGCCCAAGAGAATCCCTTCCTGAACGGTTTGATTTGGTCTAGAGGCTGATATTAGAGTTCTTTCATAATTTGGCTCTGGGTGATTTCAATTTCCAGGCTGTCAGGAGTGATTTGAGCAAAGCTTGGAGTTGTCTGTGGTAATAATGAGCTTGCCCCCAAATAGCCTAAGACCTTTGGGGTAGTTTTGTTGAATTCCTGGTCACCTACTGTCAACAGAAGGAGATCAGTGTGCTTGCTTCCAAGCTGCCTCTGCTAATCAGCCAATCTTGGTTGGTTCCTTGGTTTATCAAGAACATCTAGGAGATGAAGTAGCAGAAGGTATGCCTGGCATGCACTGAAAAAAAACTATAAAAAGTGAGTTTCACCCAAGAGATGTGAACTCAAGCTTAAAACCTTCATTTTCCCTTATTACATTGACAGATTGCTATAAAGCAACAGCAATCCTGTTTAGAGTAGTCTGCTTCCTTTAGGGAGAAGGTACAAAGCTTTTGACTTACTGTAGTGACACAGAAGTAATTTTTTTATATTTATATTCAAGTTTCTAGATCACCCATCTCCCTCCAGGAGGGGCTTTGCAAACAAACCTGGAATTCTTTCTAGTTAATGGACTTTGATGAAGTGCACTAGGATTTGTCGCCTGCTCCTCCTGACCTCATTGGAAAGCCAGGAGAGATTGAATCTGGCAACTGACACCTCACTTTGAAAGGAGTAACACCAGCTCCTTTGAAAGAGACTATGTTGTCCCACATCTTAAAAGATGTTCTCTGGATCAATCTGGATTTGGCCATTATTATCCTCTTTTTAGTTTTCCCTACAATGGCAATGCACCATAGAAGAAACAGATTATTCATTCAGAATACTTATCTGAATATGGCATGGAGATGGCATTGGTTGCTGTTGTAGATTATCTTTATTATAACTTGGTATAAGGTAGCGTCCATCCTGGTAATTTTGGGCCACTTGGGGTCATGGTGCTTATCAGCCAATAGGTTGTTTAGTTGGCTGTTACGGGATTCCTCTAATTCCAGTCCATTTCCTCCTGCTGTTTAATATTGATAAGAAGCTGTTGGAGGAGGTAATTTGTTGGTTCTGTGTATTGTATTAGCATTCTTTGATCCTTTATCTGGAGGTTGTATTTGGATGAGATGAAAGGTATTGAACACAAACAAAACAGCTGTTTATTAAGGTTCCTTGGCATTTCTGGTGTCATCTATCAACAGAGCGATATTGGCCCTAAAGGAGGAATCCCATAATTGAGAATTTCTCCTGTTCTCAGTACTGGAAGAGCTAATAAAAGCCAATAGGTTGGGGCGGGTGTCTTCACTTGTACACCTGTTGTGGCCCAGCCTCACAATAATTCAACACTTCATCATCATCATCATCATCTATGTGTAGTACTTGACTTACAACCAATTGCTCAAAGGTCATTTGAAATTCTGACAGGCCCAATGTAAAGGGTCTTATTTCTCTCTTTCCTAAGAGAAAAGCCACCATGAGCCACAAAATGAGTGAGCATCAGATACATTTATTTCACTTTTATTGAATACAAGAACAGTGAGCACACACGCATACATCACCAAGCACTGAAAGAGGATATGACGGAAAAGGATGGGACAAAAATTGAAATGGGTGGAGGGGTCAGAAGGACAGAAGAATTAATGAAGGAATGACAGCATTTCAGTTGGTTAAGGTGCTTTTCAAATTAAAAAATAATTATGAATCTTTTTAATTCATGCAGTTGCAGGCCGGTTTTAGAATCAAGTTGCGGGATCTGTTGCAAACAAGCAGTTGCATTGACTGTCCCTATCAATGGAAAGACCCCCTCACCCAAAGAAAGCAAAGAGTGACCAACTATATCAGATGGCAGCAGAAGGTGGAAGAAACCATCATCTTAAGAGTATGCATGGCTTCCACTTTACCACAAATAATAAATATTATATATATATTAATATAGATATCTATATATAAGCCACATCTTGCTAGGTAAACAAAAAGCTAGTTTTTGTTAATGGCTACCCATCAGTCATGCCGTGGGAAGAATCCAAATCTATTTTAGCTTTCCTTTACTGTACTTGACAAGTGTTAGATTCTGGTCTTTTATAAATGGATTTTGAAGCAATTTGTTTCCACAGGTTTTAGTGGCAGTCTCATGTATATCAATTCATATAGAAGAAGTAACAGAATGTACTTTATATATACCTAATTTCTGAGCTTTGTTTTGAAATTAAAAATGAAATTAAGTTGGAGGGGAGAATACTTTTTTTGTAACATTGAAAAAAAAACATGATAATGCCACCAAGATTTTTGTTCGGTTTTTGAAATCAGCAGATGATGATTTTTGTTTTCTACATATTTTTTGAGTTTCTACACTTTTTGATGTTTTGGTTTTAGGGCATCTCATATTCCAAAAGAATAAAAGGAAACAAAAAATCCTCAAAAAAATCTAAAGGAGAAAATCACTTGGATACATGAAAATTAGAAATGACTCTTACAGCATAAAGTTTATATCTATGCTTTCAGTGTTTAATTAGGACATTCCTACATGCCAGAAACAGATCCAATTTTAAGGAACCATACTAACAGCCAATGGCCCAGTGTCTCCTACAATGGCAAACAATTTATGATATAAGATGCATCCACATTACTCCAATGATTATTACCATTTCCCATTTTTATTTATATTTCCAATTAGAGATAAGAGATGTCATTATCCAATTCACAATATGTAGAAGGAAGAGTACAAACTTTTACATTTAGGTTTGTCTCATTTCTTTCTGCTTTAATTACTCTTGAGGTAATGAAAAGTGGTAAAGGACAAGGTCTAGGTTTCATTAATGGCAGAGCAGTTTTTATTTAATAGTATCCTTACTCCCGAGCAGTATTTGCTGTTAGTAGTTTGGTTCTCTAAGCTTCGCAGCTTACTGTGGCAGATGAATGCATCTTCAAGAAACCCGTGAATAAATCCTGTTCTGATATAGAATCACCATACTTAAAGAAGGCAGAGGTCCTCTTTCTCCCTGATAGATATGGTCTCCAAAGTTTCAATCTGACAAAACGAAACCGCACAAGAAGAGGACAGAGTGGCCTCTTTGGCAGCTTCTCACATTCATGGATCAGAAACAGGAGCCACATGATCGATAGGTTTGGAACCAAACTTTCAAATTTTGAAAAACTGACATGGCATATACAGTAACAACTTTGCCCTAAATAAACACTTTACTCTGAAAGACAGCTAAATAAAGGCCTTGAACAATGAGGCAATTTGACCTCATTCTGTGTGGTGACCATGTGCTCCTCTTAAGCCTGGAGGATGAAGAGACACTGTTAATTGGCACATTTGAGGCATTCTACCTGGGCTGGAATAACACTGATCCATTTTGTTGCCTTTGACTCTTTCCATACTGTTGTATGTGTCTTAACCAGTGACAGTCACAATTGTGTCACCAAACTCAAGTGAGAGACAACTTCCTCAGAATCCCCCCTCCCCCCCCCCGCATTCTTAGTTTCATGGGATACTGGCATAATCTAAAAGTCTTGTAATACATTAACCATTATCAATCAAATAATAATAATGTGAAAATGTCATTGTCACACTTAGCACTGTTTGTTTTAATATCATTCCCCACCCTCCCCAGTTATATATAATATCCATAACTTAAAAGCACATCAATATGAAATCTCTACAGGCTGCATTTTGTTCGGTGAGAAATCATATACATATCATTTTCCTTTGATTTAAGTGAAATAAAATCATAATTATCTTCAGCAGAATAAGACATTAGATGAGAAAAGGAAACATTTAAAAAAGGAAGGACCAATTGAGGGAAAGAAAAGAATCCAATGATGAAGCAACAAGAGTAACGTGGCGTGAAAATAAAGGATGATCACTGCACATCCCAAATTAGAAAATAATAAACAGAAATTATACAAGTGAATGGATTTTAATTCTTTCCTATCAGGGAATCATTGTGTAATTCTGCTTGTTTTGCTAGTTGATTTCTTGCTTTGTTGCAAAGCATTTTTGCTTTTCCATTCAGTGTGCAACAAATGAATTATGTGTTCTTTAAATGTAACATGCACAATGGTGGTTTATTGTATTATTAATATTATTACCATCATGATTTTTTTAGATCAGTTCAGTCAATTCTTCAATTTATTTGAAGAGGTGGTTGGTTTCGCTTGTTGCTGATGTTGCTGTTTTATTCATCTCCAGCATATAGCAGCAGTGCAAGGATGCATTTTGTTTCCTGTATATATAATATATAATATATTTGCTATTCCTTTTTATTTAATATTTTGTCTCTCAACATTATTCTTGCAGCCAGGACGTTCTATGTCTCAGTGAGGAATCCAGCATAAAGGCCCCTTCTTTACTTCAAAGTTAAAATAGATGCCAACTTCTAGAAATACAAAGGTCAAGATTCCTATACAAGGAGAAAGAAAATAAGAACATAAATCGATACATACAATGTCCATCCTTTATCAATATACTACTACAAGCTTGTTTGACTTTTTGCAATTTAATATTCTATAACAGCTTTAGCTATTTTAACAAGACTATATTGTATCAGGTATGAAGTTTTTGCATATTATAGAGCATCCTGGGGTCTATTTTGGGATATCCCTTATTAGTACAGAGGAGAGCACCATTCACTCTAATTGCTTTATTGTGTGAAGTCCATAGAAAACATCCTCTATCGGAGGATGTTAATCCATTAGGACCAGACTTTCAAAGCAAAAACGTCTGGTAAGCATTCAAAATGGCAAGATTCTTAGCCAATTCTCATTCTTTTCAATTAACTCATGCTTATCCTTAGTTATAAATTTGAATAAAAATATGGCAGAGCTCACAAATTTACTGTACTACAATCAAGATAATTCTTCAACACAAATAGCATCAGTCACACATAGTTTTGTTTAATCAGCCATTTTTGAGAGAGCTTGGTATTGTCTCACTAGAAGGATGCTTGATTTGAAAGCTACAATCTTTGTATATCATTTACTATTTTACTGTGATTTGGCTTGTCGAGATCATATTTCTCCATGCTTTCTCCACATTTATACCCACCTGAGGTTTCTTGTCCTTTTCTTCTGGAGATGGGTCTGTTTCTCTATATACTACAGCTTTGGTTACCAGCATATCAGGATGCTGCAATTTTGCCTCCTTGATGGCTAAAGCCAAAGCCTATGGAAAGAAAACAATTCACATTCAGTAGTATTTCACTTATGTCATTGGAGGCCAATTTTTGGCTCAGGGGCCATGAGTAGTCCAATTTCTGCTCTTTGCTAGGTCCCTTCCTCAAATGTTGGTAAATCTTTTAAATTTGGCTAAGATGGAAGAAAAAAACAATGTTTCTTCAAGCATTGAGTCACCATGTGCAAATATAAATTTCCTAAAACAAATAAATATTTTTTGGCATTTTTAAAAATGCACTTTAAAAAAGCGTATGGGTTTTAGTCTAGGCATACCCTCCTTTTCTTTTCTTGCTTTCACCATGCCCACATTCCTCCTGGCCCCCAAATCAGGGGTGAAATGCTCCCAGTTCGGATCGGATCGCCCGATCCCATAGCAATGGCGGCAGGTGGTTCGGAGAACTGGTAGCAAAAATCCCTGTGGCACCCCCCACCATGCCCAGCTGAGTGCAATCATCAGAGGTTTATTTTTTTACTTCTAAAAGCATTTTTTCTACAACCTCTTCAGCCGAAAAAATGCTTTTAAAAGTTTTATTAAAAAAAAAGCCTCTGATGATCTCATGGCTCATCTGGGATTGTCAGAGGCTTTTAAAAGCATTTTTTCTACAACCTCTTTGGACGAATAGGTTGTATGAGTTGCCTGATCGTCAGAAGCTTTTAAAAGCATTTTTTTCTCCAATCTCTTCGGCCGAGGAGGTTGTAGAAAAAATGCTTTTAAAAGAAAAAAAAGCCTCTGACACTCAGGCAACTCAGCTGGAATTGTCAGAGTCTTTTAAAAGCATTTTTAAAGATTCTTAATGTAAGAACAAGTGAAAATAATTTAAATAAAGAATAAATGAAGGAATACAAATTTATACCTATGAATGGCAAAATCAGTATCTCTGTTCACATGGATATTACTATCAATAAGCACAGCTTCACATTGTACTGAAGATCACAGAGCTCTATATTTCCCCCCCTCTCTTTCATGGTATTGTGAATTAGGTCTATATACCAGAAGTATATCTATAATAGTATCTAAATTATGCAAATATGATTACACTGTTATCTGTACGTCTGTGTCACTAGAACTGGAAAAAAATGTACTGCTCTTGAAGCACTGGTGTCAAACTCACCGCGTCACGTTGCCATCACGTGATGTTTGGCAACATTTTTCCCATTTGGGAAGCTGGTGTAAGCATGGCCTGCATGTGATGCATCTGGCCCATGGGCTCCCAGTTTGACACCCCTGTCTTAAAGTATTTGCATGCATACGTAAAAGCTGGAAGGTGGATACAAGGTCTGCAGTCCCACCTTGTATTTCCTCTGACTTTCACGTGTTCAAGCAGAAGAGTGCTGAATCTTGTTATAGTAACATCCCCGAACATGCAGAGAACTGTGTATTTGCATCTAAGCATGATAAATACAACATCAGTTCTTCAAGCTAAATATATGGATGTTAGAAATGGTAAAGGGTAAGACAAGTTTTTAGATGAGTACCTGAGCAGGCGTGAGCAAGGAAAGATTTGGAGGTTGTGATCTTTCTAACCATTTAGTATCAAGGTTGCCCACAGGTGCATGCAATAATTCTATCAGGAATTCAGTGCACACACAGGAATTCTAGGACTTGACCTTATTATCCAAATTTCCATTTTTTGCACCAAAAAGCTAAATGAAACTAAAACAGCTTCTATCACACTAAAGAGTCCAATAATACAGATGGGCATATTGCTGGGTTTTATTTCAGCAGTTAGAGGCCTCTTTCTCAGGCTTCTTGTTATGTCCGCCATACACAGCTTTCTGTCTTCCTGCCTTCCTATCTTGAACCATAACACCTCCATAAATAAAAAGGACAAGAGTTTCATTCAACTTCCTAGCTAAAAGCTTCCATTCATACTTGGTCTTGATCCACATCTTCATCACCCGTTATGATGATTCGTTTTTCTATTCTGGTTTCAGAAAATCCTCCTTTTACAGTCTGGAATAAAAAAGAAAATAAATACTCAGAATGATATTGTAAATCCCATGTCTAAAACTGTTTTGAATGATAGCTTTTGCTTTCCTAGGGCACAAGAACTCTGTGATTAATTTGACACAGGATACCAAGCTAAGCTTTGCTTAGTCATGATTTGTTGAAAATCAACAATTGGCTACTTCAGGCAATATACTGTGGCATAAAAACTACAATGCCTAATAAGATAGATTATGGTTGAGACTGAAATTTATGACAATCGTTCCTTTTTTACAAATATTCTCTTGGGAGTAAGAAAATAAGCTACATTTAATTATAGGAGAATATTAGACTGCTTGTGACCCACTGGATCATCCCTTCAGAGACTTTTCCTTACCTAAACAGAGAAACAGAATGACTAAGGGTAAAAAAAGGAACAACTTTTAAATTCCTGCCCACTTGACTGCAGCTGATTGCCCTATGGCAGCCAGTGGTAGGGAGTGGTCTACCCAGCCTCTGAAAGGCTAGGTGTTCTTGACCTAGGCTTCCTTAGAAAGTATACAGCACAATCTTAGTCCCAACAAACCTCTTTAATTCATACAGCTGTGAATTATTGTCATTCCCAGTCCGAAAGGATTCTCAAACAGTCTTTCAGGGGAGTGTTTACAAACACCCACCTCATCTCCCTTGGAATGCTGCCAGAGAATTAATTGCCACACACAGGGCAAGACAAAACTTAGCACAGACTCAAACAGAACTTTTCCAAAGCTTTTATCGACCGGATGAACTAATTGTTTCCTGCAAAAGCTCAAGTCCCGTTCGCTCGTCTTTTATATCTTATGGGAGGGGCCAATCATCTCCAAGTCTTACTCCGAAGTCGACCCTGTTTTCTTAATTGTTCCTGTCTTCTGGCAGCTCTGCGCATGCACACACTGGGAACAGGCTCCCACTTGTCTTCTGCCTTGCTGATGTCAAACTCCAGAGACTCCAGAGGCAGCAAAGAACTACCAGATGGCCTTGGCCCCCTCTCTGCCTCCGACTCAGAGCCCTCGTCCGAGCCTTTCCCAGACTCCAGGACTGGTCCTCGTCCCTCCCCAACCTCCTCACTGTCCAAATCTGCTGCCAGCTCTGCTGGCCCCTGCGGGCCACAACACTAGGATGGGAGTTGTCTGCCTGATCTCCAGTAGCCAATGGAGTGGCCAGCCTACCCAGTCTCAGAGGACTATGGCTGGGCCAGTCTACTGAATCACTGGGTAGAGGCCCAGCAGCATGAAAGCACTGAAGCTATCATCAACATGCCAAATTTCAATGCCAAAGGAATTGTGGATACTGGATTTTGGACATACTCTGTAAATTAGCCCATTTGAAGTACATTGGTTCAAAAATTGTTGCCCTAGAATGCCCTATTTTGCCCAGTTAAAGGTTAAAGATAAAGGTTCCCCTTGCACATATGTGCTAGTCGTTCCCGACTCTAGGGGGCAATGCTCATCTCCATTTCAAAGCAGAAGAACCAGCGCTGTCTGCAGATGTCTCCGTGGTCATGTGGCCGGCATGACTAAATGCCAAAGGCGCATGGAACGCTGTTACCTTCCCACCAAAGGTGGT
>JANHZT010008073.1:217167-230380 GCA_032468215.1 Stegonotus admiraltiensis | reverse complement strand
ACTTTTGCCAAGAGAAGCCTTTGGCAGTTTGCCTAATTATACCAAGGTTGGTGATTAGACTGAAGAATTTGTGTTAAAGAAGAGCTTGCTTTAATGTAGTTTGGACTACGCTGAGAATGAGTTAATTCATTCAAGTTCTAATAAAGTCTGTTTGTTTTGGAACTGTTTACGTCTAATACTACCTACGTGGGCCTGGGTCACAACAAAACTCTACCTTTTCACTAAGAATACCTTAGCATGATGCAAGTCAACTCCATACATTGAAAGTTTCTTGGCATTCTCCAGGAAGTGAATCTCTGCCTCGCCAGGTGTCATGCCCCTTTATAAGAAAAATAAGACAGAAACAGAAGTAATAAAAAGAAAGAAAATTACACACTGTTTGATGAGCAAAAGGCTGACATTTTTTTAAAAGGCTTTTTTATGATGAATATAGGAAAATATAGGTTATGCAAATCTTTCCAAAGCTTGTTTGTTCTTGATAGTAGGCAAAAACCTATTCACCGGTAAGTCTTATGTAGCTCCATAATACGCTCTTCCAATTCTCTGGTCTGATTTGGAGCAAAACGTAGTTCACCAACGTAATTCCCAATATGTTCTTCAGTATCATAATCCCCCAATTCAGCTTGTACAGCATAGGAGCCTAACAGTGCATGTGTTACAAAAGAACATGGTAGACGGCCGCTGATAATATCTGCTCGAAGTTGCAGGCACAAGTAATACCTAAGGAGAGGAAGAGGTCAGAAAGTTGAAATGTCCATGAGAAAAGCAAACGGCTAAGGGACGATCATGTTTCCAGAGAAGCCTATTTAACTAGTAATCCACCATTAATTACAGCATGTCCATTTTACACAAATGTCTTCTGGGGAATCTGATAAACTCAGCAATCAGAATTCTGCATTTTAATAACTTAAATTTGGGGATCTGCTTGAAGTGAGGGATAGCCAACAAAACTCACTAGAAACTTGATGAACATCCAGTTTTAATTAACCTTGTGTGACTAAAAAATTGTACCATTTAAGTAAGGCCACAATATTTGGGTGATGGACTATTAACCTTCAACAAGGAAAATACAGGGGATTAATGCTACAATGAAGGCTTTTTGCAAAACAAGTTACCTCCATTTGGCAGTCAAACAGGAAACAGCACCAAGGTCTCTGATCCAAACTTTCCCTCCCTTTCAACATCAAGAATGCAAATTATTATTAGGAAAAAGAGCATGGTTCCTGTGGTTAGAATGCTAGGCTGATGATCGGCAGGCTTGTGTTCGAGATCCAGTTGCTGCCGCAGGACAGGGTAAGTTCCCGTCACTCACTCCATTTCCTGCTGACCGAGAACTTTGAAAGCGGGAGACCACATAGATGGGTACCATTGAACAGGGACATGAAAGGAACCCCCAACGGGACATCTCCCAGGCAACAATGATGTCACCAGCTAATCCTTTCAACCTGGAATTGCTTCAGTGCTCCAAACAAAACTGGAGTAATATTATTAAGACCAAGTTTTTGCTTCTGGAAGAATGTTCCTTCTTTCCAATAACTAATATTAGCAGTAGGAACAGCCTGGGAAATCGTCATGCTATTTTATTGCTCTTGAAGTAGTTCTTGGAATAGTTCTGAGGGAGTGAATAATGAGAGACAGGGATTTTTTTCTGAACACAAATTAGCATGGCATGTTGTGTATTTCCAGCCTTTGAGATTTATTCCACACAGATAAAATAAACGATGACTTCATCATAGTTTTAAGAGAGATGTGTAAGAATTGGCCAAGACAGATACATTTGTACTTACCTTGTGATGTCCTCTGTTAGTTGGGCTGGATCTGGTGGATAAAATTTGACTGTGAAGGCAAAATTCCAGGGGCCACCTACATAAGTGAGAGAGAGAAGGAAAGGGAAAAATATTAGGACGTACATTTAGGTGATGCATCTTTGATTGACTCTCTCACACATGGTTTTTATTTCTTTTTTTGAGTTGCCTCCCATTCCCCTTTACTTTAAATCTCTAGGGAAACTATAAAGGACTTTAAAAAGACACACTCCTCAGAATTACTGGAGATCCTTGCTTCCCTGGATCTTAATGGCTGAGGCAAACAGCAGGTAAGCAAAAGAGTCTTTGCTGTGCAGAGAGACAGTGACTTTGGTGTTGCCATGGAAACAAGCTCAAATCCTCAAGAGAGCCTGCTGGTGGGGAAAGACCTCCAGCAACATCTTTTCAAGACACCGCATCACGAACCTATCCCGTAGCCATCTATTTCAGAAGAAAAAATTACTAAGAGGTATTCCGCCAGCTCTTAAAATCTAAGATACAAACCTGAGACCCTCTTGCTCACACATATCAGAGACATTATTCACTTTACCTTTGCAAAGCAAAACTCTGCATCATAAAGTTTGTGTGACACAGTTGGGTCTCATGGAGATTATTTTATGGAGTTGGTAGAAAAGAAACCCTGCTAATAGATTAGACAGAACAACTTTGGGATCTTTTCCATCTCTAAACGTTACAAATGGAATTGCTACGATGCAGAGTAGTACCCATCTGGGATGGATACATCCTTCATTTCTGATTAATTGAAAAAGAGGGTGGGGCTGACAAGAATTCTGTGCTGTTTTTAAAATGAGATTGCTCTCAATCATCTCTGAAGAATTGACCTCTAAATGTGAAGACAGCAGGGCTGGAAAATGAGAGCCAGAGACTCAAAGCTTCTCTCCTCAGGCAGAGTAAATCTAGTTTTGTCAGTTATTCCAAATCTACCTGCTAGAAAATTGGTGGTGGAAATTCATGTGAAATACATACAGAGGCCCAGAAACATCTCATTCATTTGAATAGCCTATAACAGTGATGGCTAACCTTTTTGCCGTCGCGTGCCAAAAGCGGGGTTAGTGGGGGGGGATTGCACGTGCACGTGCCCACACCCATAATTCAATACGCCACGCCCCCCCCATGCATGCGTGCGTGACCCCCCCTGCTTTTGGCATGCAAGGGCCCATTTTTTTGCCCTCCCCAGGCTCCAGAGCCTTTCTAGGAGCCTGGGGAGGGCGAAAACGGCCTTCCCCACCCACCCCCCGGAGGCCCTTTGGAGGCCAGAAATGGCCAGTTTCCCAACTTCTGGTGGGCCCAGAAGGCCCGAAAATCAGCTGGCTGGTGTGCGCATGAGCACTGGAGCTGAGCTAGGGCAATGCTCGTGTGCCCACAGATATGGCTCCATGTGCCACCTGTGGCACGCGTGCCATTGGTTCACCATCACGGGCCTATAATAATGTATTTCAACAGCCAGTAAAATCATTGTAGTTTTGTACATTCTAGAGTAGTGGTGTCAAAATGCACAGCCCGCGAGCCAGATGCATCATGCACTGGGCACACCCACCCCCAGTTTAGCAAAGGGTGAAAAAGTCGTGATATGTCACGTGACAATGTGATGCCGTGAGTTTGACACCCACGGTCTAGAGCATTTCAAATGAATGTTAATGTTTTACACAATGTGCTTATTATGCAATGTGCTTTATATTAAGGTCTTGACTATATATTTTTGAATGATGACTTCCAGATTGAGAAGTCCTAAATATCCGTGCTTTGAACTACTCGCTGCATATCTGTTTCTTTTGTTTCTTTAGAACAAATCCCTTGTTTGTATGGACACAAACAAGGCAGCAAAAATTAAGAGTTACGTGAATTGCATTAACTTCTTTCCAAAGCTTATATAGCAACAGATGCAAAACAGCCCCCCTTTGACTGATCATGCAGTAAAGAACAGTAATACTTTCTATGTCTTTGTTAAGACTTTACAGAGCTGCATAGAACCAGAGAAAGTCTTATACAGACCTCTATTTCCTTCCAAACTTTTAGTTAATATAAGATCTCTAGGAGCAGCTATGCTTACAAAACAATGTTTATTATATTAAGTTCTTGACTATATGTGTTTGAATGATGGCTTCCAGATTGAGAAGCCTTAAATATCCATGCTTTGAACTACTCACTGCGAATCTGTTTCTTTATTTCTTTAGAAGGATCCAGCCAATTCTGAAAAAGTATGAGAGCACATTAAGAGGAAATCCTACATAGCCACAACATCTGAAACAGACAAACCACAAACTTTATTTGAACCAGCCCAACATACCTTCTGACTATCTGAATCACAGAACGTGAGTCCAAAATAATCCTTCTCCAACAGGTTAAGGTGCTCACAGACCAGGTCAAAGAGTACTTGACCCCGACCATGTTTCTGTATGGACACAAACAAGGTGGTGAAAATTAAGAGCTATGTGGATTGCATTAACTTCTTTCCAAAGCTTATATAGCAACAGATGCAAAACAGCCCCCCCTTTGACTGATCACACAGTGAAGAACAGTAATATTTTCTACGCCTTTGTTAGTCTTTACAGAGCTGCACAGAACCAGAGAAAGTTTTATAAGGCTCACTATTTCCTTCCAAATTTTTAGTTAATATAAGTTCTCTAGAAGCGGCTAGGCTTACAAAACACTTTATTAAAGTTTTACATACACATGTACAAACTTGAGCACTTTTAACTTTTAAATGAATAAAAAAAAAAGCATAAATACCCTAGTGGTCTTCCATTCAAGTGCCAAGCAGGCCTGATCCTGTTTAGCTTCCAAGACCAAGGCCAAGCAAGCTCAACTGACAGCAGCTAGCCAACCTTGCCTTGTCTCAGGTAGAACGTCTACATGAATTAACTAGAAAATTCCAAAGATGTAGGTTAAATTAAGAATAAGAAAGCAGTAATGAAAAGCTACTTCAATAACACTGTCAAGAAAACTGTAGGAATCAAGCTCAACTCAAGTGAATCTTTATCTTGTTACAGAGATAAATATTCTTTATCTGACATTGATAAAAAATATAGATCTGTAATTCCAAGATTGCTTTTCTGTAACTGTCGCACTTGGAAGTCAAATTGACATACTCTGAGGATAGTAACAACATGACCCAAAGTTTGATCTACTAATATGATTCTATGTCATGACATGTCAACATGTAGGCTCTGAGAATGAAAACTAATGGCTACATTATCAAGAACTAAAAGCAATTAACACTTCACAAAAACACTTCCGTTATATGAAGAAACTTCTTATTAACCTGTGGCAACAAAAGGCACTGAATCTATTTAGACATTTAATATGAATCTTTTTTTTTTAATTGAAAGCAGGTTTAGGAGATCAAATGACCGTGAACAAGATAGTCATAAACTGGTAACAAATAATTATGTTTTCCAAGCTGCCTCTTCCCATGAAGTTATGCTGCCTCATCATTGGTGTCTATTGTTCCTGAGAGGGATGAGAGAAGAACACCAAGAGTTTATGCCAAAAGTATGAACTTCCAGCAGGATCATCCAATGCATAAAGATCATCCCAGTTGT
Organism: Stegonotus admiraltiensis; assembly: GCA_032468215.1. Taxonomy (NCBI): domain Eukaryota; kingdom Metazoa; phylum Chordata; class Lepidosauria; order Squamata; family Colubridae; genus Stegonotus; species Stegonotus admiraltiensis. The sequence continues at coordinate 225,012 of JANHZT010008073.1, read as the reverse complement.
CCTGCTAAAGCAAGCAGACAATGATATTGGGCAGCAAAGATATAAGAAGTTGCTGAAGGAGGAGGAAGATCACTTTAGTGACAACAGTAGAAGGATCATTTCATACTGCACTGCAATGCAATGGTAAATTATTCCTGTATTTTACCAATAAAATTCCATGGATAGAGGGCATTCAACATGTTATAGAGTAAGACTAAAGCTTCATTTGAATTCCTAATGATGTTTATGATGTGGCTAAATATGGCGATATTAGTTTCTGATGTGGCCCTGGAGGAAAAAAATGTCTGAAGCTGCAGGGAAAAATGGAACTATATATAGACTAAATTAATAGCAAAAGGTATAAGAAAACAGCTGTAGAACTGACAATGAAGGCACTGAAGTAAATTAAAGGAATCAGCCCTCAAAGGTAGCAATGAAAATCTTGGAAAATATATTTAGAAGCCACAAATGTCTATATCTACAAAGATCAGGATTGTGCCAGCAGTCTTTGACACTGTGACACTGTATGGAATTGAAAGTTAAGATTATGATAGATAGACTATTGACACTTTGAATAAGGTCAGTGTTGAAGTTTGATGCTGGAGAAAACTCCTAGCATCATAGGTAGCCAATAAAACAAATAAATGGATCATAGATCAAATCAATCCAGTTTTCTCACTTAAGGCATAAATAAATTTAAATCATGACATTTTGGAGACATTAGGAAGAGACTTAGTACTCTTGAGAAATCTATAATGCTGGGGGTGGGGGGAATAGAAGGAAAGAGAAGAGGATGACCAACATAAATTGAATTCATCTAACAGAGATAATAATCCATCTTGAAAGGCATCCTTATTTGGTAAATCTGTTATTAAAAAAGTTAATTTTAAAAAACCTTATTTCGTAAATCTTGGTAAAGTAAGAATAGCAAAGCTAACCAGACCTCTCAGCATGTGTTCATCAATGGGTAAATAACAACCAGTTTTCAGAAAATGGTAATTAATTTTATGCATCCTTTCAGGCTCACGTCTCTGGCTTTGAAGGTCTTTTAACAATCTATTCCAGGCCATCACTCCACCCACTTCTTTTGCTTAAAGGGAACTTTCATCTCTACAACAATCAGTTCCTCTGCAGTAAGTCAAGCCTCTCTCAGAATCTCACTGTTCAAGATGTCAGCTAAAGAGCCTGACTGCAGAAGCATAGAGATCAAAGGCACAGGGAGGCTCTGATCCTTTTAACTTTCTCCCAGTCCTTCAATGTTTTGTTCTTTATTTAGTTATTTGTACAAATTGTGCAAAAGCAACTTCCAATCCATATTCAACAGACACCAATAACTTACCAAAAAAATTCAACAGAATATGGCACACAAAGATAGGGAGGTGTTTATAACACTGAACTCAGAAAGCCCTATTTAGACAAGGATATGCCTATATCTTTACTTGCCAAAAGGCTGTGTTGTATGTCCTTATTTAGCACAAGATAGGCGATACCATATCATTGGGGAAGATACTGGATGGTTGATAAGACAGAATCATCCGAACTTATATAGGGATCAGCCATCTTGGGGATTGAACCAATATAATGAGCAACCTGATCCCAGGAGTATTAACATGACATGATAACAGTATTCCAGTATTTGAGGGCGCAATTTATTTTCCAATGCATCAGAAGGCAGGACAAGAAACAATGGTTAGAAATTAATCAAAGAGCGAAGCAACTTGGAATTAAGGAGAAACTTCCTAATAGTGAGGAAAATTAACCAGTGGAACACCTTGCCTTCAGAAATCGTGGGTCCAGTCTCTTCTTAAAAACATCCTTGGATGTTTTTAAGAAGAGACTGGACAGTCACTTATCTGAAATGGTATAGGTCAGTGATCGCTAACCTTTTTGCCATCGCATGCCAGGAAGGTGGATGTGGGAGGTTCGCCCACATGGGTCCCCACACCCATAATTCTATGCGCCCCGCCGCACACATGCGCATGCAACCCCCCCTTCCCTCCCCACTCCTGGCACGCGATGGCCCAGTAGGCCCGTTTTTCTTTCTCACCTGGCTCCAGAGCCTCTCTATGCATCTGGGGAGGGCGAAAACAGCCTTCCCCACCCCCTCGGAGGCCCTCTGGAGGCCCAAAATGGTATGTTTTCCAATTTTCAGTTGGACAGGAAGTGACATTTTTTGCTGTCCCCAGCCTCCAGAGCCTCTCTAGGAGCTGAGCTGGCGTGCCAGGCAACATGGCTCCACGTGCCACCTGTGGCATGCATGCCTATAGGTTCTCCTGCTTGAGCAGGGAGTGGCATCAAAGACCTCCAAGGTCCCTTCCAGCTCATTCTATTCTAACCTCTTTAGATGATAGATAGATAGATAGATAGATAGATAGATAGATAGATAGATAGATAGATAGATAATTAAAGTTTAAACATTCAAAGATAAAAAATAATGCAAACTAAGAAAAAGTAAAAAAATAAAAAAATTGAAAAGTGCTGAGGAAAAAAGGGGAGAGAAAAATAGAAAAGGGGATATATAAAAAAATGACTTCTCCTTTCATCAACACAAGTACAAACAATTCCTAACTAAAGGAAAATCTCTTCTTTCCATATTCCATCTCTTATCAATAAAAACATTATAAAGCCTCATAATTCAATCTTAATCAGCAAAAGTCTGTTAAGAGCTACCAGAAGTAACAATACATTTTTATCTTAATCAAATAAATCAGATTCACAATTCTTTACTTTTAACAACAGTAACTTATTACTTTCTCTAAAAATAGAACAAAAAGTTTTTTCTTCCCTTATCTTATAAACAAATCTTTAAAGCCTCATTATTCAAGGAAAATCCTGAGCTATCACAAGCAAGGAATTTATTAAAAATCTTAATCTTTAATCCCTTCAAAATAGTGACTCATAAATTAATTTCTTTTCATTTTCTCTTTGTCTCATCTTAGAAACTCTTTCCCAAGTTTTAACATATACTAGAAATAATAATACATATATTTTAAAAGAAAATTTCATATCTTATCTACAAATAAATATTTAAAGCCTGGTCACTTTGGTTAGGAAAAGCCCATTAAGAGCTAGCTAGCTTTCTTTCTTTCTTTCTTTCTTTCTTTCTTTCTTTCTTTCTTTCTTTCTTTCTTTCTTTCTTTCTTTCTTTCTCTCTTTCTTTCTTTCTCTCTCTCTCTCTCTTTCTTTCTTTTTCTCTCGTTCTCTCTTTCTTTCTCTCTTTTTCTTTCTTTCTACCCACACACAAACACATGTATGTGTGTGTTTGTATATGAATGATCAACTAAGTAAACATTGTTTGTTTATTTTTAAATTTATTTGCCAGCTATCTCACCGCGAGAAGATTCTGGGCAGCTTACACTAACTTTATATTCCTTCTTTTTGCTTTTTAAAAATCTTGATGTTTATTCCCTTAAAATATTGTCCCAAAAGCCAATTTCTTTTTATTCTCACTGTCTTTTTTCAGGAATTCCTTCTTAAATATAGCACATCTCTTTCCTATGTCCAAGAAATGAAAGTTATCCAAGTCGCTTTTTTCGTTTATTACTTGCATGTCCCTTTGAGTTATTAAGAAATCAGTTGGCTTCATTTCTATGTCCTATGTAACATCTTTTTACGTATCATTCTTGTATTTTGTCATTTTTAAATCCATGTCTAGAACAGCCTGATTCTCAGTTGTATCTTCTATCTCCCCTTTTAAATCCACTTTATGGAGGCAGGCAAGAGAATTTTCTGAGTTCACTGTTGCCAAATACCCTTGAATTCTTCTAAAGTTAAAATACTTTTCTTTGTTCTGTGTTGGTAGCTCTCGTCTCCTAATTATAATTTTTAGCTCTTTCTTGCTGCCTCTAGTGTCCAGCTTTCAAAGTCTCTCTTATCATACTTTTCTCTAATCCACATTTTTCAACCAGGGAATTTCTTATACTTAAGATTCAAAACGGCCTATATTTTTAATAGATTTTTAAACAGTCCACTAAAAGAATTCTTATAATTAGTTGCAAAATCTTATTCCAATATTTGGCCCCTTGTTCCATTTAAAAATTTCCAAAATTAAGATTCTAATCATCCTTTTGCTGTTTGTTTCTGAGTTGTTAAATTCTTAAACTTATATGAAACATTTAAAACTATGAACCGAAAGAGAATCACCCAGTTTGATGAAACTTTTTGTTTTGGAGGGTCTTAATTTCTAAAAGGCAGTTAACAGGCCATTTCTAGAAATGATTAAGAAGGGAAGTGGGCAAACCCAGTATCCATTTGCAAACCACAGCTTGGCCAAATCTGACTTTTCCTAGCTCCCAGAGCTATAAAGCCCACCAGAAACTATTGTTTTACAATTCCCTCATGGAGAACATCTTTATTGGAAGACTTGTGGCTGATCCTCTTTGTCCAGGGAGGACTTTTGAGGCTCTGATCCATTAGCTGGCTCCTCCTTCTGCCACAGTCATTGAGTCTACAAAAAGTGAAGCTTCTTCAGTCTGTAATTGTTTTCTCAGAAGTCAAATATCGTCAAGATCTTAAACTCAAAAAAATGCCTGTAAAAACTCAAATTTACCATGTTTAGGCAACCCAACTCTTTAATAGGCAGATTGTAATGGAGATTTTATATCTTCTGCTTTTGTAAAAAGAAGCAGGCTGTCCTTTGAAGCAAGACAGTGATTCCATACATTACATGAGAATTCATTAAAACTAACATCAGTAGAACTAGAAATAAAAACAATTTCTCATTCCTACAAACCTATCACTGAAAAAGCTTAATCAATTGCTTGAAGGTTTCTATTTATGGACCTTCCACACAGTCAATTGCAACAGGGAACAGTTTCACATGGCAGCTGCCTCTATGAGATTAAGCAGTTTCTTCCACCCTCACATAGACACTGGTTTCCACAAGTATAGAAAAACAGGCTAACTTACAGTTCCAGGTATAATATACATTGTGGTGCTTATGCCCACAAACCAAGTTTGGTTCTTTTCTATCATTTATGTATTCATTCTTTCAATGGGGAACATCAATATTTCTGCTTCACTTCCACATGTCCTACACTGAATTAAGCAAGACAAAAGGTCCTATTTGCACCAAAAAAGACACCTAAAAGAATGCCTGGTTAGGACTGTGTTATATGGAAGAATGTGCACAAATATCAAAATTAATTATCCTGGTTTTAGGAACACAGAGAAGATGGCAGCTTTGGTAGTAGCATGAGGAATGAAATCAGACAGATTCCCTTACTTAAGAGACTGTACCCTGTAGAATAGGGTAGCTTGAGCTCATGCCTTCCAATGGTATTGCACAACTTACAAAGTAAACTATCCTAACCCTTTTTTCTGGTTTATTGTCCCAATTCTACCTTCCCTTCACTCTACTCCTTCCTACTATATGTCTTAGTGCAGGGGTGTCAAACTTTCATCGTTACAGCAGCGTCATGTGATGTATTGTGACTTTTTCCCCCTTCACTAAACCAGGTGTGGGCGTGGCCAGCGTGTGATGCATCCGGCCCCAGGGCCGCGAGTTTGACAGCCCTGTCTTAGTGTGTTATGGTATTCTACATCCATCTCTGAAAGGTATCCTTCCAGGGTGCCGCAATAGCTGCATTTCTGAACAAGGTCATTAATCAATACATTTATCAAGATCTAATAATTTCACTGAAAGGAAGGGAAATTCTGGCAGTATATTCTGTACGAGCCGTAGTGGTTAGAGTGCAGTACTGCAGGCTACTTCTGCTGCCTGCAGGCTGCCTGCAATTTGGCAGTTCAAATATCACCAGGCTCAAGGTTGACTTGGCCTTCCATCCTTCCAAGGTGGGTAAAATGAGGACTCAAATTGTTGAGGACAATATGCTGACTCTGTAAACCACTTAGAGAGGGCTATAAAGCACTGTAAAGTGGTATGTAAGTCTAAGTGCTATTGCTATTTAGACTTGATGCACACTAGAAACTACTTAATTGAAGAAAGCCATTTCTGGATTTTTCAGCAACAAAAAAGTGGCAATATCAGTGTTTATACATAGATAATGCCACAATCTGCAAAAGAAGAAACTCAGTGACATATTTCTGTAATTTCAAGCATCTGCCCGTCTTCTTTCACACAGAGAACCTGAAAGTTCCCTTCTTCCTTCCTAAACAACTATCCAAGTTTATCTGAAAAATTGCAACAAGAAAAGTCTCCAGCTGCTGACAAGCTTCAGGTGTGAGCTGTGCAATTCTTATACATATTTATTTTTTACTACTCTTCAAGAATTACTGAGAGAATCAGATAATCTTAATCTATATCTACAGAAAGCAAGACTTTTCCTGAATTTCTTTGTCAAGATTTATTGAAAAAGAATAATGCAAGGTTCCAGAATTATCAGCAACTGGCAGGAGAGGAGATTGCTCTTTTTACTGATAACGGAAAAATGTCCAGCAGATTAGAATCTAACCTCTCTCTGGCTCTAAAGATACCATCACATCTCTCTTGACCTGTCTGAATTTTCTCACTTTTTTATAGCCTTGCCAATGATGAGAAATAAAAACAAAACACAGAAGAAAAAAACTAAACAAAAATGTTCTTGTAAAAAAATGTGTGTGTATATTTCAGAGCTAAATTTGAAGTAAACTAATAAATGTTATCATTTTACATTTTGAGCATAATAACCACAACTCAATATAGGAGTTACTTCCCTAATAGGAAAATTTCTCTGTGACTTCAAATAAGTTTTAATGCCATTAATAGCTACAAGTAATAATTCCTTGAAGAAGGGTCTTGGACAACTTGCAATGGCCAACTCAACACGGCCAACTTGCCACGGCCAACTTAGCAAATGACTGCTTGCCACGGCCAACTCATTGCAGGACAATTTACCACGCGACAATTCAATGCTGTATTAATCATTTCATTCAGTTACTTTTTTATTGCTGATCACCTTTTCATCAAAATTATTGTAACTCTTGTATTTCTGGATTGACTTTCTTTATTTTATTATCATTATTAGACACAGTTCCACTGTAATTAATTTAACTTTTATATTTGTCCCATGGCGAGTTGGCCAAGACGAGTAGGCTGCAGCGAGCTGGCTATAGTGAGTTATCCCATTCCATTCAGGAAACTGCAGTGAGGATTGGAAGGAACTCCTAAAAATAAGAATAAAACTGCTTCCCACTGTTGTGGACCCTCTGGACAATCAGGAAACATGTATGTTCTCCCTCATATCCTTTCCCTGAATTACAGATTGTGAACTATCCATTTTTAAAAGAAGTGAGAAAAGACAAACTTTCCAATATATGGCATCTTACAGTCTTCCCTGCAGCAGAAGGTAAGTATCAAGAATTTTCAAATATTTGTCCCTTTTTTTCTTCACCATCTAAGAAATGCATATTGCCCATTCACCATATAGGACACAATGGTTCTAATATCTATGGAAATATGAACCACTGCTTGGCAATCTTTTATTCTGCAGAAAATTGTATTTATCTACAGATAATGAAGGAAGGGTTAGTCATGCCAATCAAGCTTTGCAAATTTTTATAAATATTAAAACATCTTCACTTGATAATACTCAATCTTCTTGACTGAATGCTGCAAGTACTGTTCCTCTTCTTTAGGGATCTCTTTAAAAATAACAGTTATACAAGCACACACACTTATTGCCTACACTTCATTCTCTCAAACTATACAAATAGCAGACTGCCTACACTTAAAAATGTATGAGTCACTCACACCTGATTTCTATGTACATCCATACACTGAGTTAAGCATGCAGATGCAGATGGGTCTTTAGCAAAGTTGAAAGTATTATCTGTTTTAATAGATTGATCTAGGACAGTGTTTCTCAACCTTGGAAGCTTAAAGATGGGTGGACTTCCAACTCCCAAAATCCCCCAGCCAGCACTGCT
>JANHZT010008073.1:199409-210933 GCA_032468215.1 Stegonotus admiraltiensis | reverse complement strand
TCAAGGTTGACTCAGCCTTCCATCCTTTCGAGGTAGGTGAAATGAGGACCCAGATTGTGGGGGCAATAAGCTGACTTAATAAAAAAAGAACACCGCTTGGGGGGGGGGCGAAAGCCCTACTAAGCAGGTCTATACAAAACTATGAAGGCTATTGCTCAACGCATTGTAAGCTGCCCTGAGTCTTCGGAGAAGGGTGGCATATAAATTGAACCAATCAATCAATCAATCAATCAATCAGTAAGTAAGTAAGTAAGTAAGTAAGTAAGAAAATCAACATTTCTTTATAACGTTGATCTAATGGTATTTAACGAAACACTGCCATGTTATCTACCTGTTTATGACACCATAAACAGAACTAGGTACTGTATATCCAACTAGCCTACAGTATTGGTTTGTTCTTTTATAAATCATATTTATATGTCTGCTGATCTCACAGAATGTGACTCTGGGCAGCATAGAATAAACAGTAAAACAGCAATATTAAAACAGAGTGTTATTAAAACTATTGAAGTTATGATTAAAAAGGCTAAGGGACAGTGTTGGATATTATGAACAACAAAGCCACCTGAATCAACCCTCCAGTCTGTGGATACAGCCAGGTTAAAGGGATTAGTTTCCCTTAGGTTTAACCAGCTTTCAGTGTTCAGTAGTTGTTTCTAATAAACAATAGTTGTAAGAAAGCACAGAAAGTCAATGCAGGCCTGTTTCTGTGCACAAAGATTAGATTCACTGAATACATTTTGTTATAGAAAGTGAAAGCTGTAGTTACTGCTAAACTCCAGCAAATAAATGAGAGCCCCTTCTGCATATGCTCAAAAGTTTTGTTTTTAATGAAGATTAAATATCTTCTAAGCCTTTGTGAGAGTATCTTCGGCAACAGAGTTAACTCACCCGCTCCCCATGTTTAGGATCACTGTGGGCTTCTGGTTTCTCATTATCGTCAGCTTCCTGATTGTGTACTGTGTTGGTGGAGCTACCATTCACTGTGTTTGGCCCAGTTGCTGCTGCCTCCAGCTGCTGCTGGGGACTTCCTTCTTGAGCATTCTTCACCTCCGAATCTGGGCCCGTCTCTGTCATCATTGTTATTGATTATTCTGCATTTGCAAAGGGAAGATGAAATACATGAGGATGGGATTAAATGTGTAATCATACCTATTAAAAGGTTTTTTTTTTCTCAACCTCTAGGGCATTCACCTGTGCCTCCTGGTGCCATCTTGCACAAAAATATAGAGAGAGAATATTCTCAATAAAATTTACATAGTTAATCAATCCAACACCTGGATACTTCAATCTCAAGCACCCACTCTGCTGAGATGCTGCACAGAGGTGGGAATTGTTGCAGTAAAACATTCCTTCTGGCTGCAGACCGATACCCACAGTTGTTATTGCTAAATCTCTGCTTTGATTGAAACTACCTAAAGAGCATTCTTTTACATAAGAGAAAAATTAGAATACTACAGAATTCTGTGTATCCTTCTTGTAAAATATTACACCTTGATCAGGCACTACTTGGCTCTAGGATGCTCTTATTGTTGAAAAACAAGAATTGTAGGTGTGGGAGTTTGGGAAAGCCACACTCTCGCACAACCTACTTCACAAGGCTATTTTAAGAATAATTACCCCAAAAAAAGTATTAGCCCCAATTCTAGGTCAGTAAACATAGTCAAAATTGTGGTGGAGGGAAAGCCAAGATGTAGTTCTACATGTTCTACATTAAAAGGTGTTGAGAAATCTGCACTCTAGTGTGCCATGCAGTCCTTGGCCCATTTTCAAAAACCCTCTGGTAGTGTTTATTTCAGAACGCCCCATGCACTCCATCTCATGCATACCTGTACAAATCTTATGTTTTTGGAAACTTAGCAGTCTCTTACACTTAAATCAGACATGCTGAAATCTTGCTACCACAAATATTGATCAATTCCAATAGTCTCTTAATGTGAAAAAGCAAACTTCCCAAAGTAGGTTCCCTCCAGAAATGTTTCACTACAACTCCCATAATCTTCAATCTGCATTAGACAGGTTCAGATAGAGCAGGAAAAATGTACACAAAAATATAGTTGTGTTCTACAAAGCCAGGTCTTTCTGTCTGTGCTTTATGAACTACAGCATCATATGGAGGCCATGTATCAAACCAGCACCACACCTATAGCTTTGTTGCATGCAACACTAATCTCTCCACCCACAAAATAAAATATATTCCACATGAGTATTAGAATGCAAAAGCAAACACTGATTGCTGAACTCTGACTGCTAATCTGTCCCTTCTGTACATTTTTGTTTGGCTTAACAAGATGCCTAATATATCTGCACATAAGGGTACAAATGAAGCACTACAGCTTGCACCAAACCAATTATATTCCTCCAAATAACTAGATATTGCTGATTGGTGCCAGCTGAAAATTTCCATCCAACGTAATAGTTCAGACAACACAGCAAATCTCACATCTTGAATAGGCTTCTGACAATAAAAACAAGGCATGATGAGTTTTTCTTCTACAGATGTCTCTTTTGTCTGGCAGACACTCCCATGCCAGTGTTAGTGCAATCTTTCTTTGACGCCCATGATAAAACTTCTGATCTTTCTCCCTGTAACTCAGTCTAGCAAAAGATGAAAGACAGCTGCTGTTTATGCCAAGGGTCCTCAACCTCCAGGCCGCAACCCACTACTGGGCTGCAGCTTGTTCGAAACTTGGCTGCGTGAGTGATGAACAAGTGCATGCACACAAAGCTCCACTCGTGTGAGTGATGTACCCTTGCACTCACGCACAAGCTCCACTCGCACAAGTGAAGTTTTCATGGCAGCGTTACATTAATGATTTGTCCATGCCTTCTTCTGAGATGTTTTTCACTTCTCAATCTAACTGGAATGCAATACGGTATTCAGCAGGTTCTGACAGGTTCTGGAAAACCAGTAGTGGAAATTTTGAGTAGTTTGGAGAACTGGCAAATATCACCTCTGGCTGGCCCCAGAGTGGGATGGGAATGGAAATTTTGCAGTATCCTTCCCCTGCCATGCCCACCAAGCCACACGATGCCCACCAACCCACAGAACTGGTAGTAAAAAAAAATTGAATTCCACCATTGATCTGTGAGGTACCTAGTTGAGGAAGACACTGAAATAGGTGATGTTATTCTCTTTCAGCTACTAATGTTTCAGATATTTATGGTACACGGATAGCTTTCACCAATTCTTGAAATGAGAAATTCAAATAACAAAATGAGGACTAATGGATATGGCTTAGAAATTACATCCACAGAGCACTGGGGTTCTGACAGGTGGAACTCAACAGCTTAAAGGGTAGGATTCAGCATAACATTTGTCTATGGACTCAAAGTATATAACTTTAAACAAACATGCAAAGATCAGCTGAATTCCTGACATCTGGCTTCTTGGCAAGTGATTCCCTATACACCCCTAAAAAGCATTAAAATGCTGCCATTTCCTCTCTTTGGCTCGTCCTCCAAAACAGGTTGCTGTCCCCTGTGGGGAAAATCCACAGGAAGTGCAGAGAAAAAATTCTGGAGGAAAATTCTTGATTTACCATTTATTTATTTGATTTCTATAGCTGCCCATCTCAACAAGGGATTCTCATTTAGTTAATTAACGGCAAGAAAATGTGCCCTCTTTAAACCAAAACTCTTTGCTCAGGGACTATTTTTCATAGAGTGAAACCACCATGGTTCCTTTACCACAGCAAGTTTTATACACAGCGTGTGTTACTTTCACCTAAAATGAGCTTTCTGATGATCCTGTGCAATATTCTAGTTTCACGCTTCAAAACAGCAGTGCAAACATTTCTGAAGGCCGACTTTCTGCCTAAGGCATGCCAAGTTGTAATGCAAAGATTATTTCTCTACTTTGAAATTGCTTGTTGAACTAGGGAAGAGGAGAGATTTCTTCCCTCTTTGATCACAGCCCCCCATTTTCCATCTTTCTGCCTTTTTCCTAACTATTATGATATAGAAAGAGATAGGAAGAATGGGTATCATGGGCATTAGCATCAGAATATACCATGCAGGACACTCCATCAGATTGAACTGGAAGAGGAGAAATTGGGGGGGGGGCAAAAGGGGAAAATACCAAGCTGAAGAAGCTGCAAGTATTGTAAATTTTGACTCACTGGGAGTGATAGATTTAAAGGGTAATTTTGTAGGGTTGTTAGCGAATAGCTTTCTGTTTATTTATCTCAACCCTTAAAATTTTTGTAATGGCTTTCAGAACAATAAAACCTGTACAATATAGAAAGTCTACAAGAAGAAATATGACTGAAACAAAAGGGGGAAATACATAAAGCACTGTGGACTTAACCATTTCTGCATTGCATGAAACTCCATGCAGGTTTTTGTCTATATGAAGGGAAACCAGCAGCTTGGCAATTTCTCAGAGGAAAGATGTTTATATGAAAAGCTTGTATGTATCTTTCAAACCAAGATCCTTCTAAGTAGCTTGTAACAGGGAAAAGCATGCTAGAGTCCCTTGGGAGTTGGGCGGCATAGAAATACGATAAATTAAATTAAATTAGATTAGATCCTTGCACAGGGAACCTCAGGATTGCACATCAGAATAATGAAAGCATCTCTGCAACACCAAGACACAATCAGTCGTCTTTTCTACAAGCATGCAATGTCATAATACATGTAACAATACAAGTGCACTTGCTTCACAGCAACACAATACACAATACAACTTTCATCACTTGCCCCATGCCCAGCCCTTCCTGCAAAGATCACTGATTCCTGAAATTTCCACCAGTATTTCAAATACCACAAGCTTAACGCTGAGGAATTGGGACTTCTACAATGTGAAATAATGCTGCTGCAGACTTCAACAGTAAGTCACACCTCTTTATACATTTCCTGACATTATTCTGACTGCACAAATATTTCTGCTTTGTATTTCTACATAGGTTTTTATCTTTTTAACTTTATCTTTTTAAAGGTCTAAATCCATCTCTCCCCTTTTCAAGAATAACAGAGGGAAGAATGTCTAATTTTCTCTTTTCAGTGTCCATTTGGGTATATATAACTGGCCCTCTTCTTGCCAAAATCCAGGTTTCTAAAGTTTAACAATATGCTTTAATTAAAAAAAAATGAAGCCAATGTTTGGTGAAGTCAAGTTTTTTTTTCCTTAAGAAACTTTAGGGATGTAGAACTACTTTAGCTAAAATTCATTTTCTTACATTAAGAAAATAAAATGTGTTTTTATATATCGTGATTGTCTCATGAAACTATATTATTTACTGGTATTTTAATCACAAATTTAACATCATTTTTAAAGGATATTGCAAATTCAATAAAAAGTAAATGGAAGAACTTCAATATACCAAGCATTTCTAAACCTGTTTCCCAAACTATCCACATCATAGTAAAACAGAGTGATTTATTGTGGCTTAGTCTCTTCCACATGTTCACAGATTTTTGGGAGGACGGACTGAGGAAAAGCAAAAAGAAAAGACATGATATAGAAATTTTGCTTTGAGACATTAGTTTAAGTAAAATCAATTTTATTTGCAACATTATCAGCAGTGTCATCTTCTGCAATTTCTGATCCCGAACACAGAAATATTCCTGGGATTGAGACAAGCTTCTCTATTCTTTTATATATCTGTCCTCAATAAAAATCTTTCTATTACAACTTAGGAAAAATATTACAGAATAATATTATGGAATAATATTGGACAGCAATATAGGACCATTATGGCATTGATTACTGTTAAAAATATAACTGGAGTTTCTTCTAATTCTTTTTTTCAATTTTTTCTAGCTTTACCAGGATTTTTTCCTGAATTGTTCCACTTCCAACTTATAAATAAATACAGTAACTATACCTGTTCCCTTAACATCTTTACATGTTTATAGATCCTAGGATAGTTAGCAATCAAGTTATTCTCCATATTAACTGTGAAATCAGGAATTTGAATAATAGAAGGACTGGTCAATTTTCTATCAAACCTTAGTTATTTATTAGGCAAATGAAATTTACAAAGCACTAAGACTGGGGAAGATGCAGTTTGATCCAAAAATCTGCATATTTCTTTGTATTTGGATAGTTTTTCAAAGTGGAATTATGGCATCTGAATTGACTAGAAACGTATTTGGTGAGTTGTTGCATAATCTATATATGCAACAACTATCTTAGAAAGACAGATGGGTCTTATGAAGTAAATACTAAAGTTCATCTAGAACAGACTTGGGCATTGTACAGCCAGTGGGCCATATCCGGCCCATAGGCAGTCCAAGTCTGGCCCACAGTGTCATTGGCAGGGAGAAGGGCATTGGCAGTGTCGGCAGTGGGGCAGCATGGTGGTGGCAATGTCAGGGGGCAGTTTCCAGCCTTACTGGAGATTCTAATTAGATGATTTTAAGAAAGCTTTCATTCATCTGTATAAGATCTCGGTCATTTCTGTAAAAAACAACCATGGTGCCTGATGCAGCAACAGAAGCATGCAAGCTGTGTTCATACAACAGTCAAAAACTAGCCAACCACATTTTAGTACTTTAACTAACCAATGACATTTAGTATATTATATGTACTAAATAAATCTACAGGATACACTTACTTTCATGTAAGCTAAAGTACAGCATATAGGAGTTTTGTTCAGTTGAAATTTTACATCTCTAGTTTACCTCCAACAATGTAAGGCATTAGAATTGAGCTTCTAAATCATAAGGATATCAACATTCACAGCAATAATTCTTTTACAATTAAAGGATTATAGCTGTGAATGTTGATATCCATATGATTTATGTATTGTGTTTTGGTTTCCTTTTTGTTGAAGTGTACAGTACATGAGAGTGTAACTGGTAAATGCCTTGCATCTCTTGGCACCTTCTCTCTTGTAACATTTGGGAATAGGTGAGCTGATTGGCAGCAGTCTTCCCTCATTCATCAAGCAAGAGCAAAAGGTTAAATATGACAGGCAACTGCAAAGTGATCGATTTTCTTGGAGTGATGTCATTCAATCAACTTTGAAGGTCATATTATCTTATTTGTATGTCCTTTCTCAGAAAAAAAAAGTCAGATCCCTTTCATCTCTGATGATGCAGACTCTCTTGATCAGAGGCCAAAGCTTCTGTGGTACCTCTTTCTACTTATATCCCTTTTACAGACTATATACTCAAACTCATCGTTCTCTACTTGAGTTGGAAGACTCCATGCTCACTGCTCCTCCCAAAGATGTGTCTGTGTGTGTGTGTGTGTGTGTGTGTGTGTGTGTGTGTGTTCCAGATAAGCCATTTCTGGCTTGGGTTTACTATATTTTCTTCAACAGCAAAGATCGTAACAGTGGCAATGTGGTCTTGCCAGCAATCAGAACTAATACAACCTCTTTAATCTGATAAACTCTATTTACCTGAATGATGAGATTCAGGTATTTTATTAAATAACAATAGCACTTAGACTTATATACCGCTTTACAATGCTTTACAGCCCTCTCTAAGCAGTTTACAGAGTCAGCATATTGCTCCCAACAATCTGGGTCTTCATTTTACCGACCTTGGAAGCAGGGAAGGCTGAGTCAACCTAAATGACCAAAATCCAGATGTTTTGAGGGCATTAGCTATTTTTTTTTCTTTATAGCCCTTACCTTATAGAAACAGTTCAGACCCTTCAATGAAAAATAATTTTATAGGATTTCCTCTTTTTTATATATGTACATGCTATATATAATTATACATATGTCAATGGTATGTTGTGTTTTTAAAAATTCTGTGACTTAGCCTTGAACCATAAACAAATGAATAAATTATAAAATAAGTTATTAAGGTCTGTTTTAAGAAAGTTAAGGAATTTAATCCAGACTCAGAGGACTGACTAAAATATATGTAGCAACTAGCACCAGGTTTTCTAATGAGATATCTTAATAGGAAAATTGATTCTAATAGATGCTCTCTCAAAGTGGCAGGATATGCGTACCTCAACTTCAGAAAGCAATCTACAACAGATTTTTTTTCCTATACAATTGCTAGTATTATTGGCAGGGGTGAAATCCAGCAGGTTCTGACAGGTTCTGGAGAACCGGTAGCGGAAATTTTGAGCAGTTTGGAGAACCAGCAAATACCACTTCTGTCTGGCCCCAGAGTGGGGTAGGAATGGAGATTTTGTAGTATCCTTCCCCTGCCATGCCCACTAAGCTACACCCACCAAGCCACACCATGCCCACCAAGCCATGCCCACAGAACTGGTAGTGAAAAAAATTGGATTTCACCACTGATTATTGGTCATAGTTAATGCACAAGATTTCACCAGTCATTAACGTTTTGAGCAAAAATAGAACCAAACATACTCAAACAGCATTTTCCTGCCTGGCATGAAATTATTTGGCAGAGAGAGCAGGGAAGGCCTTCAAGGGATGTTTAAGGAAAATGAATTGAGGAGATTTGGTGATTAAATTGGCTGTCTTCCTGTTGAAACACAAAACTATTACACAAACCATCACCAGCATCAATCCTGCCCAATTCTTCAAAGAAAAATAGATCAAAACTAATCTGGATTTAATGTATCCAAACATAAGAATGAAGTATCAAAAATACAGACTTGGCAAAAGCACATTATAATTATAATGCAGAAAAGGGCTGGAATGCCAACATTTCAGATTCAACCAACTTAGATTCAAAACTTGGATCCTAAAACAAATAGAATCCTTCTCTTTTAACATGGATCTCAATGATGGCTCATTAGACAGGTAACATTGGCACACTGACTTCAGCTATCAAGCTATCAAAGCATAAGGAATAAGATCTCATTAGAACCAGAGTCAAATCAAAAGACTCGGAATTTAGAACCCAGCCATCTGCACCTTCACGTATCATTTTTATTCAGAGTTGAAATTTCTTAACGAAAGTGATAAATTGAAATACAAAATGATTTATTAGATTATAGTTAAAATACAATAAATTACTATTTCTGGCAGTTTTTAATAAACTTTTGCTGATAAGGACTGAATGATGAGTTTTGTTAATTTGAGTATTGATAAGGGATGAGATACGGGAAGTAGATTTTATTTTTAAAAAATTGAAATATTAGAGTTACTGAAGTTGTTTATATTTGTCAGGAAGGAAGAGAAATCTTTTAGCTCTGCATTTATCTTTTTATAGTTTTCTTGGCATTAGCCTTTAATCTTTGTATTTGTAAATTGAAAGAGGGTTACAGACAGCAAGAGAAAGGAAGAGGTCCTAGTTAAGTTGCTAGTTACTGATCTAAATGCTATATATTCCCAAAGACTTCCAACCCGGGATCTATGACAATTTGCCATGGCCAAATTGCCACAGGACAACTCACCATGGTCAACTCACTGCAGGAAAACTCACTGCGGGACAAGAGTTACACCAATATCAAAGAAATGGTGGAATAGAATTACTAAAGAACGGGTGCAAAAAAAAGGAACAAAATGAAATATGAATGACAAAAATTAAAATATTTTTATTTATTTATTTTAAATAATTGAACTGAATTGTTAACTTGTCCAATGAGTTGTGCCATGATGAGTTGGCCATGGCAAATTGTCTCACAAGTTGGCCATGGTGAGCTGGTTGCAGCGAGTTAGCTATGGAGAATTGGCCATGGCGAGGTGGCCGCGAGGTGGCTGTGGCGAGTTTTCCCATTCCGTCCCATCCGATCCCAGGTTCCTGTGAAATTTTTGTTTGTTTGTTTTCTGGTAAACAATTCCTAGTTTGAGCTTATGAGAGTGAAGAATGGGTGTCTCCATGAGAAAGACAAACCTCCACAGGCTGGTATGGATTAGCGCCTTTTAGCAAGTTTCTGCAGTTCTACTAAGTGTTCGTGGACCCTAAATACAGCTCATCTGTGCAGGTCCTCAAATTCCCATGCACACTTTTGTTCAAAAGGTCCACAACCAGTCTATCTTGACAGTTTTATTTCTGCTTTCACCAATTTCATGAGCTTCTGCTTTTTCATCTCTAGGTCTCTGAAACATCTCAAATTTGTATTTAATGAATGATGCTTTTCTTAGGCCCAAAATATTAAAGATTTCTCAAAACAAGGAGATTGCCTTCTTCATCTAGAAGAATAGAAGAGTAAAAATTAAAAAATAAAAACTGTTCCACCTAACAAGCAAAAACAAAAAAACCCCATATATTAGGATTTCTCTGTATTGAGTTGGTGTCCTAATTTCTCATAAAGAGCTTGTCCTACCAGTTATCTATTAAGGAACTAACAGAGAGAAAAGTGCACTAAAATAGCAGGGCAAATTACTGCATATGAACAAGGAGCAAACTCCCCACTTGCTTGCACTGACAATATTAGTTAGTACCAGTGATGAAACATCTGTAAGAAAACAACCAAGCACAAAGAGCACCAATACTCCATAATTCACTATTTCAGCCGGCCTTGAAGAACTAATCTTTCTTTTCTGTTTTCCTTGGCTCTGCATCTCTTTTTTCCCTTTAAGTGAAATTAAGAGTACATAATCAGATCAGAACTTTTCTACTGATCAAAACAAGGCACTATAACCAAGAGCAAGCTTTACAGCTGCTTGCTTTAATGAATCAAGCAGCCAAAGTAACCAAACAATACAAGATCACAGGCATGCTTAACCAATAACGATAACAAAAATTCAGTACACTACAGATAACCTCTTATTTTAAAAAAATCCCCATTTTGATGATCTTATTTATCCAAAAGTAGAATTAAAATATAATATAGTAAATACAGTAAATAAAACTAAGCATGAAGTGACATCGCTGCATAGTGTCTACTGGCTCATTTTTGCAAGTGTCAATAAATAATGCAAGGACAGACATTGAGTAATGAATGATAATGGGCACATCTAGATACTATGAGCCAAGAGAGAGAGAGAGAGATAATAGCAGCTACTTGGTTTGTTAAATCACTCCTCTTAGAAATGAATCCACATTCTAGGCAACCATTGTTCTCTAGTGATCAGAGTCAAGGCTGCACTTTAACCTGATTTTTAGCTGGAGAACTGATTAAAAGCTTGCAAACCTACTTAAGCTACAGTGCAGACTTCGACTTACATGCTAGTTACTCAAGACAAAGTTACATATTCTTAAAATTCTTTAACTGTTGTTAGTCGTCCAGAGTCACTACAATGGGATCAGCTGCCATATGAATGGAATGAAATGACAAATACAGCTAACTGTAGAAATTGACAGCTACAGAAAATAGTAACAATGTCCAGTTTTCTCCAACTTAAGGTACACACTGCATAAATTTTGAAAACTGGGAACCAATGTCTAATGCAGGAAGATATACCACAATATTTTTGCTGTAGCAGAACAAAGGTCTGTATTATTTTAACTATTTCTAAAACACAGGTTGATAACATTTTATGACTTGAACTCTAAGGATTGTTTAAAATTTAGGTGGGTGTCAACTGTACGCACCATAAAATGAAGTACATGGAATGTGGCCAGCAGCAGGATTTCTTAAGTGGTAACCTCTATTGTTTTGGAACATACTGTATACCCTAGGACAGTGGTAGGCAAACTTGGCTCTTTCACACCCTGTGGACTTCAACTCCCAGAATTCCTAAGACAGCCAAGC
>JANHZT010008073.1:153261-163545 GCA_032468215.1 Stegonotus admiraltiensis | reverse complement strand
GAGGACTTCAATTCCCAGAATTCTGGGAGTTGAAGTCCTCCAGGCTTAAAGTTGTCAAGGTTGGAGACCCCTGGACTAGATGTTGCTTTCAAATTGCACTTAGCATCTAAGACCAAGTTGCATTAGCTAACCTCTACATTTCAAACAATGTGACATTGGCTATAATTATTTCTTGCTTTAGATGAAATATGCATGTTCTTGGCTAAGCAAACTACAGAAGAGCAATGTGACACACTTTTTAGATTGTATCTGTTCTATTCAATCCCATTTACAACATACCATACAGTATATTCTGTTTTATTGGTCTCTATCCTTTACTTGACTCTTAGGACAAACTCCCCTGTTTCTTCCTTTAAATTCTTCTGCCTGCATATGATTGATTGATGTGGGGAACAGACATAGATGTTTTGCAAGAATATCCAAATAAACACATTACCACAGGCCTCCTCCTCCTCCTCCGCTACACTGTAGTGCTTTGAATGATATAGAGAACATTAAAATGAGGCTGTATTGGCTGAATTATATTTGCTGTGGGAAGCACTACAATTCAGAAATGCCTATGTTTCAATTATTGCAATGGTTTGGGATCCTGTACATTCTCAGTTGTCTACACTAAAACAGTTCTCCCATAAGAGCAAGTTAGAGAGCAATCCCCAAAGTGGTGATTCAGAATCAATTTAATAGCATATTGAGGTCTTGCAGGTGATTTGCCAGATGCCATTCCTATAGTGGGAAGGGACCAAATGGCCAACATGTACAATACCATGAACACTGTTGGCATTCGATTTGACTGTTGAATTTATTGGCAATGCAATACTTGCAAAAATAAAGAGGCTGGAATTCCAGAAAGGCAAGAAATAGATGCATAAGGAAGATCTAAAAAATAAGACCCTACCTCATTCCTGTTTATTTGGGAATCACAGTGAATAGAAAAAAAGCACCAAAAGGCTGTTTTTGTGTAAAATGCTTATCCATGCGAGCTTATCCATGTTTTATTCAATTAACCCACTTTTCTGAGTCTTCGTGACATACTGATTGAAGAATAATCTGACCACACAGGCTAGATTCAAGCATAAAACTAAAATATGGTTGGCTATTCTGTGGTTCAGGGTGTTGAGTGAACAAAGACAACAAAGATGTCTTTGTTGCCCTTTGTTGCCTTAAATGCAGAGTAAAAAGGTACAATGGGCAGTAAACTATGGTCTACCAAAGACAAGCATCTGTCACACTTTAGGCTTCAAGCTTAGTATCCCTGAATGCATCTAATGACTTGGTCAATGAATAACAAAGAGCAGTCAAATAGCACATGCACATGCTTATCTATGTACCCTAATTTATGCCATATCTAGAATAAAGTAAAGTTTCAGTAATGACAAGAAGTGGAAGATCTGGAATCTGGAAAGAGACATTAACAGTATAATCCAATTGGTAAAGTGCCAAAAACAACTAAGATTAACTTAGACACATGGGAGGGTTGGATAGCTGAGCTAATTACACTAACTTAAGTTTTCGGTAGACTATTGAACATTAATGATGTCCATTACATCTTACAGAATAATGAAAGAAACAGAAACAAGTAGGCTCCTTGTCTGAACATTTTATAATTTAAAAGGCATACAATAGAAAAGAGAGAGAGAAAACATACGAATATCACAAAGACAATAGCTGACTTTACAAAGACTTCAGCTGTGAGCTCTACACATTTCCACTGACTTTCTTTGGGAATCTTATCTCTTTCTCACAAAATTTCAATTCCCAGAATGCTTTACAAAGAGTACCCAAATGGTCACTATCTAAATATCAACTCTAGCTTACCTGTAATGTTAATACTGACTCATACCTAAGTCTCTGATAGATCAGTTCTGCAGTGAGAATGGTTCCAGCAACCTTACTTACCAAAAACTCACTGAAAACAAAAAAACTTGCTCTATTTTCTGTAAGACTTCAGGCATTTAAACCATTTTATGCACTCTTTTAATAAAGTACCTCCCTACTCCCTCTCTCTTTTAAGTCAAATAACTATATCCAATAGAGCAACATATTTTATTGGACTGAAGCTTTTAACCAAGTCAAACCATTTAGAAGCAAAATTATGCATAACCATAATTAATGTTAAAAGTATTGTGTCCCTCCAAAGTAAGACTAACATACACATCCAAGCTAAATATGCGATAAATGAGCCAGCTGTCTCCCCACTGAGCCACACCCAAAAGTTGAAGCAAATATTTTCAAGATTATAAATAGAATTTGCTGACAATGCTTAACAAACACATATACAGGCAGATCCAGCAATGCATAATAGGTTATAGAATATGTTTATAGATCTGTTGCATTCGGTGATATCACCTGTAGAAAGGCATCTTTGGAATCACTCTGCATTAACAATTAAGACAAATGCCAGAGTTCATTGATTTTAACACCTTATTCCATTGTTTTTAAGGAAGGTTTCCTCCTTTTTCCCTTTTGGCTTAGTGTTTAGAAAGCAAGAAAGAGGAGTAACTAACAGCCTTCTGTTGAAACACTTTTAGACTCCAGTGTATAATATTCTTTATATGCGTTTTCGGTGATATTAAAGATAAAAATGACTGCAGCTGTTTTGTTCTTTACTTGTCAACTGAACACTCCCCCTGTTCGGGTGATGGAACTATATGACAGCTTTCAACAAACAAACATCACCGGGAGCTGCAATTGCCATCTTGTTTCTTTGGAAAGGGGTCAATTACTATCATCCAGCTTGAGTCAGTCCTCTAAACTATTTTATATGACCCATGGAATGCAAAAATAGATATGAAAACAGCATCTTAACAAAGCTAGAGAGGTATTTGGAAGTGACTTTAGAGTATCTGGAATCAAATATATGCACTGACTCCAAGTACTTTAATATCACAGAAATTTTCCCTCTCTTTCATAGATTTATAATATTTATTATGACACCATGTAGACGTATGGCCTGAGATTAGACATCATTTCTTTATTGAATTTGCATTTATATTTCACCCTTTTTTATTTGTTAGCAAATTTATATGGTTGCCCATCTCACTAAACGTGATTCTGGGCAATGTACAACTAACATCTACTAAAACAATGTAACATAAATACAAATAAATAAAATGCAAATTGTGGGAGAATAACAAGCATCTTGGCACAATATAAACATTTCACACAAGAGCTCAGGCATATGTGGGATTCCACATTTTATCCCAATAACAACCACACTGGAAAGTAAACTGGACTGAGAAAAAGTCACCTTCTTAACATTAAGACATCAATCTGGATCTTTCAGGTCCTATTTTAATAATACATCCATTTCATAAAACTGAATTATCCTTTCATGAACAAGAAGCCTTAATTAAATGGTTCACATGTAATTCATAAACCATGATTAATTAACTACAATGGCTGACATACATGTTAAACTAAGTCATAATAGTTTGTTTTTATCCTAACATGAATGAATGACATAACTCTAGAGTTCAAATATTGTAAGAAATCATGGTTTTCTTATAAGAATGGTTGGCTGAATAGGTCACCATGACTGGGTTCACCTAATACGCTAAGACAAAACCAAACACACAAACACATATGTGTATATAATATTGTCAGAAAACGCTGTAATTTCTAGCATCTATGAAATTCTATAGTATATTCCCCTGATGCTATCACCAGAACAATTTTATTATTTGAGGATTTCTAAATGCTGATGAACAGTTGCTCTGTGGGTTACTACTCTTCAGCTAGCCAGGTTCCCTTCTGTAAGAATTCAATTTTCCTGCATCTCGAGCTCAGACTGCACCTATAGGTTCACTTTTACTCTCTAACAATTTTCTCCTCTACAGATTTATTTGTACATTATCAGAGACTGCAGTTTCTCCAGGCTTGGTTGTAGCTGCTGACATCACTTCAGGAGCAAAACTACAGCCAGTGGTCTTCCAGCTTGGCAAGCCAATTTTGGCAATATAAAAATGCAGAGGGCAAAGACATGCAAAGACCACAAGCTTCTTCGCTTGCATAAATGCACTTAGTGCAGCTGTTTGAAGCTAATGGTCTAACAATTAACCGACATGTGTTACATGTGTTTTTAGGTAATTAATTATTTGTAGCATGTCAGCAGCCGCTGGCGCCTGACATCTGCTACGCATCATGTGAGAACAAAGCACTTAGCAGACATACAATCTTGCAGTCTGAAACCATTCATCTACAATACTACAGACTAACAAAGAACTTCCTTTATTTAATTTGTAAGGCACTGCATTGGAATACTATACTCTAGCTGGATGGAAAGGCCTTTCCAAATTTTCCATCAAAGTTGTGGGCAGAGAATTGGACTTGGGTGATTTTTCAGAATTTCCCTTGCAGAAGGAAAAGACTGCCACCAATGTTATCAGAAGAGGACTTCCCCTTAAGTCTTGACCATAGTCTTGTTACTGAAAAATATCAATGGAAGGAATTTCCTCACGTTTCCTGGGAATAACTGAGATATTATTGTACTATGCTAGACTGGGAAATTATCAAGGACCCCTTAGCCATCTCATACAGAAGTGCAAAAAAGTCCACTTTGTTCATAATAATTTCTTCTTGAAAGTGTTTTTAAAGTAGATTATATTCATGAATGGTAAGAACTGGTAGAGAAGTAGTAAGAAAAATACATAATCTGGTACAGAAAAATATTCAGACAACCATATCTATCTATGTAAAATTCTTGCCGTCATTATTATTACCATTAACTGGGTGAAATGGTGCATTATAAGGCAATAATTTTTGAACCAAAGTACCTCAAATGAGCTAATGTACACAATGTGACCAAAACCTGGGACTCCTGAAGGAATGAAATTTGGGAAAGTTGTGGCAGCTTCAGACTGCTGATGTGGTTGGGGTACTGCTGAGGTCATGAGATTGTCATTTTGAACATTTCACACAGTTTCCCTGACACACTAAATTCCTCCCTCCTTCCCTCATCCAGCAGCAAGGAATTGACTTATCAAGTGGCTCTTTAAAAAGCAACAACTTGAAGGTCCATGAAGAAAACCCTGGATATTTTTATTGCTTTACGTGCCCCTTTTCTGGGACATAAACATGCACATGTATCTATATTCCATCCTTGTTCAAAAATTCTCATACATGTCTATCCTCCTATATTTCTTGATAACAACTCTGAGATTCCGTGGGCTGAAAGTCATCAAGTGAGCTACTGTGGCTGCAAATGGAGTAGAAACGGAGTCTCTCTGGTGTTAGTCAAATACATTACCTGCTATACCTTAGTTTTTGCCCATCCCGTTTCATTTTTTAAATAATTCCAGTTCTGAAACTGAGTGTAGACCAGGGGTGAAATGCTCCTGGTTCAGACCTATTCGGCCGAACCGGTAGCAATGGCGGCTGGTGGTTCGGAGAACTGGTAGCAATGGCAGTGTGAGGCTCTACCCACCTGCCCAGTTGTCATTGCTTCCTGGTTTTAACCAGGAAGTAACCTGTTTTTTACTCTCTGCGCATGTGCAGAAGGGTTTGTGCATGCGCAGAGGGTCCAAGCGCGCATGTGATGCAAACACGCGCATGCAGCGCATGTACTTCTGAACCAGTTGGGAAGGTAAGCAGATTTCATCCCTGATGTAGACCACCCCTTTCTTCAGCCTTTGGCGATCAGATAGATTGGTCCTGCCCTCAGGAGGTCACATAATCCTATTTTAAAACTGTCTCTAACAGTTTCCTACAACTCAGTGGGGAAGCCAGTAGGGATTCTAAACTATTCTGAGGTGAGAGCAGCAATGTACGACACTGTGATAAATTAAATTAAGTTAAGTTAAATTACATTGACTGCATGATTATGCTACATGGAAAGAGAAGAGGGACGTTATAGTCAAGAGATGACACCATGTTTTGGGCATCTGGCAAGGAGGAGGAGAGATGAAGAACCAGAAGATAAAGGGCTGCCCATCTTTAGAATCACAAGGAAAGGAATGAGGAGACAAGAAAACATGGAAAAGAAAAGGGAAGATCATCTGGCGAATAAGTGACCAACACTAATTACTGTGAGAGTTCCTTAACACAACAATACCTGCCTTCCACAGTAAGACATCAACAGAGAAAGAGTAAGACAAAATATACAATTATTTCTGCTGCTGTTGGTGTCATAGCCAAAGAAAAGTAAATTTCAATGGCAATGCAGTATGAAGGCAACTTTAAGCAATCTAGAGAGAAAAATTTATTGTATCAGACAATCTAGAATATAGGCAAAGGGTTTTTTTTTTAATCTCTGTATGAGAATTCACATCAGCCTTCCATATAGTAAGCCCTACCAATCATTCTATGAATGAACTTGGCTTCCACTGTAAAAGAAAGAAGACTTCACTTTCTCCAGGGTAATTTATACATTTACAGGC
This sequence comes from Stegonotus admiraltiensis, assembly GCA_032468215.1. Lineage (NCBI taxonomy): Eukaryota > Metazoa > Chordata > Lepidosauria > Squamata > Colubridae > Stegonotus > Stegonotus admiraltiensis. The sequence goes on along the minus strand of JANHZT010008073.1, from coordinate 157,171 downwards.
ATTCTAATACTATATGTATCATTTATAGAATTTTGAAAAATACATTTAAAGTTCCAACCAAATAACCTACAGTATGTCCATGCAGAACAGTTCTCGTGGTATGTAAACTACCTGCTGAAAACCATGTTTCTGTTTTTCTTTCCGGCGTAGTTTTTCTCAGAATGAAGGAGAAAGAGGAGGGGTTGGAATTAACAGTGTGTGGAAACAGTAGAGCTGGTCTAACAACATTTGTGGCCTATTAGCTAGAAAATCTAAAGATATTGCATTTGGCAAAATTTACTGTTGTCTTTATAATCTGTCAGTGCAAATTCATAGTTTTTACTGCAATATAATTACAGCTATTAACTTTCTCAAAAAAAGAAAAGAAAAAGCAAGAAAAAGTTGTTGCTGCTGCTGCTGCTGCTCCTTCTTCTTCTTCTCCATTCCAATATGGTCCTGAGCTTCCTTTTGCCAATTCTTTTGGCCTGCAATACATGCTGATATTGTTGATCCATCTTGTTTAGGTCTCTTTTCTAGATGCATTTTATTAAATGGGACCAATTCTAATGTGTTTTCCTGAAAATAAGACCCGGTCTTACAGAGCTTTTTGCTCCTAAACACATATTAGGGCTTATTTTCAGGGAAGCATAATATCAGGTTGATCAGCATGGCTGGGTGCCCCCACCCCCCAGCATGCACACAAGAGGCGGTGAGGGCACGGGGGCCAGTGGTGTCCTGCAGCAGCTGCAGCACACCGGTTCCTTATCAGTGCACTCTGGGGCTGCACAGCCTATGCAGCGCAGGTGAGTTGATTACCTGTCCAAGCAGCAGACGGAGGCAGAGGCACAGGGCGATTCCAATGCACTGCAGGCAATCCCGATGCCCTGTGCAGGCTGTAGGCAAGCTGAGAAACGGTGGGATGGAGTGGGCAGCTGCTTTCACACTTGCATTATGGTTTTATTTTTTTAAAAAAAGTACATATACTTTTGTTGGGTTCTACTCAACTCTTGGTTACTTAGCTTATATAAATGATTAAAATGGTAAATCAATACTAAATTTTGGATTAAATTATGTGCCATAATTTAGTTTAGCAAAGGCCCTAAAACTGAGGGACTGGGAAGGTGTATACCAATGCAATTATTAACATTATTTTATTTGTCCAAACTGAATTTCCAACATGAAAATATAGGAACATTTAATTGGATACTCCCTATATTTTATAGTTCTTGGAAAAGTCTGAGGAACATTGCCTTAAACATTACTAATAGAGTGAAGTAGTGCAAGGTGAAGTTGTTTATTTCAGTTGTGCTCTTCTAGTCTTTCTGGTGGTGTGATAAAGACAGCCCTAAAGTTCTCTGTCATTCCTTTTTGAACAGTCTCTATATGTATTTTTAGGTTTCTCCAGAACAATGTTTAGGATAGTAATTAAAATATTGGATAGGACTGGAGAGATCCACATTCAAGTTCTCTATTAGGACATAAGTTATTGGGAGACCGTGACCAACACTTACTATCTTTCCAACCAAGAGGATTTAGGTTGTGTGGATAAATCAGACAGTTGCTATGTATGCATCCTTAAATTCAGAAAGACAAGAAGAGGTATCATATTAAAAAAAAATTGACATCCTGGGAAACTGCTGGTAGAAGAAATGGTAAATAAGCAGAATTCATAATGTGTTCTGAGCATCCAACGTGAGCTACTAATCCTCAAAACACAAAGTCAAAGAAGAAGGTATAATTTCCACTGACTGTAATGATACACACATACCTCTCAAGATTTATTCTGACATTGTAGTAAATACCCAGGAAGCCGTATATGGGAAGCAACTCCTAATTATTCCTCAACAGGTGTTGGTTCCTCACTAAGTTTTTTCCCTCATTCAGTGACTGAGTTCAAACATATGGTTTGCAAACTTTAGTTTGATGAATAAACTACAATTGGCTGATTCTAGCAGCACAATGAACCAAAAGCAATGTTTTAGAAACAATTATGGCTGGGTTCATGACTATAAACCCAAAGCAAATAAATTTTGTTATGACTAAATATGATGTTTGAAACATCAATCAAAATGGGTTTTTGTTACTGCTCTTGTTTTAAATTTTGGACTGGCTTGGCTTTAGAACTGAGTCACCAACATATCAGAGGGCAAATTGGTTTAGACAATTATAAAAAGGAATCTGAAAAAAGAATGAACATGAAATGTGGATTGTGTTCCTATAGAACGTTTACCTATTTAATCATGATGAACTGAACTGATGATTGCTTCTATATAAAGTTTAAACTCTTGGTTGAATATGATAGTTTACAGGACACACTAAGACATGTGTGTTGTGTTGTTTTGCTTTGGCTTGGCCATTATGGTTTGTAACCCATGCTTTAGAGGTTAAATGTATTATGCCAGCCCAACCAGAGACATGCTGTTTCCTAAGTACTCAGTTAAATGAAATGAGTTAAACTGACACACACTGAGTCACAAAATAATGAACTTCATTTTAGACTGTGTTATTCTGCATGTTCAGCCACCTTAGTTCTCAGCTGATTTTTAATCTCCCCCATTCAATTCTTCCCCCTTCCATTACTGACCATAGTAATGAGACCGACTACACTGCTCCCTATATCAACTAAAAAGACTCCAAACGAATAAATAAAATCTTCATTAAATTCTAAAGGCTCTCCCACTCAACAATCAACATATCACCACAAAGCTCAAATAGTATACATTCCAGTGTTTTTTCAATTATTATTATTTTGTTTTGTTCTTAAAACTGCCTCATTTCACTCTCACCAGTCAGTCCATCTCTGGTCCTTTTATTGCTGAAAAGGCACAGTACTGTCTCCAAAAGTTTGCCTATTTCCATCTGTGTTGTGTGTACATTTAGTATTTTAAAAATGAATTTTTTATTAAATCAAGCCAAGCTTTAGTTGACCTGCTGAATTTTTAAAATTATTTTCAGTAAAATTGTCCTCAAATTAAGCAAATATATAAACGCCAAATCCTCTTAACTCTTATGATGCTAAGCTTTGGAATAATTTAATGTTCATCATTTTAAAAGAAACTCTTAGTATTAGGATTGCCCGTCTACATTCTTGGCAACACTAACATTTCCTGAACATTTGGTGTGTAGCCTTCTTAAGGGCATCATCACCCAACTCTAAAAGTATCTTTGCTGAGACCTTTCATAACAAGTGTTCCAGGGACAATGCTGGCAGTACTGTTCACATTTTAGCGCGACATTATTTCTGCAATTCTCTAAGGGCCACTACGAGTTCTAAGTTCAAGAGAAAGTTAAGTTTTATAATAGTTCAGAGTTCTCAGTATGTAATCATAATTGGTGTAAACACATCTGATTGTCTATATGTCCTCTGTAAAGATATCTTAGCATTTTTAAAGCATAACCATTTAGAAATAGGAAGACAAACTGGGTTCACATCCCATTAAATCATTGTTTTATTAACCATTCTTATATGAGAAAGTAACAGCGACCTAATCTACTGTTATATCATGGTCTGAAAATTTCTACGGTTGAGTTCATATACCACATTAAGTCAAAAAGTCATGATACACTTCTATGATGCATTTTGGGGAGAACTCTATATTTATGCCACACCTCCAACCTACCCAGGTCAGGTAATTATAAATTTCACACCTTAAATCTTAAAGAAAGAAAAGAAACTTGCATATCTCTAAGAAATAGATCCACTGAACTAAGGTCATTTACTAACCAGGAAGACACAATGCCCTGGTATGCAAATGGAAGTAGAGGTTCCTGCCTCAACAATAAGCAGTCTCTACCTTTCCCAGTTGCTTAGCAACCATGCTTCCCCTAGGACCATGATGGCGAACCTATGGCACGGGTGCCACAGGTGGCACGTGGAGCCATATCAGTGGGCACGCGAGCTCAGCTCCGGCACGCACACCTGCGCCAGCCA